>JAADWT010001163.1:0-10590 GCA_023336285.1 Pythium grandisporangium
CATTGCCTCCTCCTCCGCCGCCGCCTCCGCCACCGCCTCCTCCGCCACCTCCGCCACCACCACCTCCTCCTCCACCACCCATCCCAAGTGTCTGCGTCATCTGTTGCCATGGAGTCATGGTCATATCCGCCTCGCTCGACTCATCCGAGTCACTCACCTGTGTGGAGTCGTCCTCGTACGCGACGCCGCATTCCAGGTGCTTCATGTCCAGCGCCGTCTCATCCAGGACCTCGTATCCGGCACGGCCCTGCCCCACCTGTCGAGGCGGCGAAACGGAGAAGTCCACCATCATGGGCGAGTCACTCAGGTACACATCTCGTGAATGCCAGGACTTCTGCCCACCCACACCATGATCCGGTGTGGTGAGTTCTTCTTCCACCTCTTCTTCTTGCTGTGGTGGCGGCGGACGCACCATGATATCCTCGCGTTTGACTTGATAATTGAGTGTGCCATCGTCAAAGACGACCATGAAGAGACCGGCGCCCAGGTACGTGGCGATGTTGCCCGAGTAAAAGAACGGGGTCTTCTTGTACCGTGCTAGCACGGACTGACCGTACTGCCATGTGCCTCGCAGCGGCTCAAAGCTGAGCGATGCCGAAGAACCCTGCGCGTAGTGTCCGGTCATCGCCAGCATGTTTTCCAGCAGATTCTCACTGGATTTGGACAGCGTGGACTTGGATGGCGACGACACGGACCGAGACCTAGCTTCCGTTACTGGCGGAGTGTCGTTGTCACATGATGGTTGTTGTTGTTGTTGCTGCTGCTGTTGGTGCTGTTGATCTTGTTGATCTTGTTCCTGGTCTTGCTCCTGTTCGTGTGCCTGTTCATGCTCCTCTTCACCTTCACCTTCATGCACTTGTGCTAGCCCTTTGTCTACCTCCTGCTCCAATTCCTGCTCTTGCACGGGAACCTTGTCTGGTGGTCTTGTCTGTTCTCGGCCACACCGTTCTTCCCGATCAACAGCCAGTCCCCGCTCCAGCTCCGCTTGCGGCGAGGCATTGCTGGACTGAGAACTGGTATACTCGAGTTCACGTTCCAGTTCGCGCCGCTGCTTGTCATGCTCCGCGGCATGTTTGAGCTCGTGCGCATAGGCCTCGTCATCGAGACAGCTCACATGGTGACAAGAGTCATAGGAACGCTCCAGCGTAGTGGGCGCGTCGATAGGATTCACGATGGGCGAGCTCGCGTCCAGTTCCTTGAGCAACAGCTTGGTTACAGTCTCATCCATTCCGATATCTCCGGCTTCGCGCACCGTGCTGACCGCTTCCACGGACCGTAGCACCTCCTGCGGTGCTGTATCCATCCTTGGACACGTAGGACTCACCCCACTCCTGGCCGTGAGTGTGATCCTTGGTCGATGCCTATCCCCACGCTGGACGCTGAACGAATTGGATCAGTAGACTGATGCGAATTATTCCCACCCAATCGCCATTCTGATCGATCGCTCAAATAAACCGCATCCGCTGGCATGCAGAAGAAACACAACGGGCTCTTACCTTACACACTCGCGTTCGTTGTCCGTCGCCACTCGCCACGTCCACCTGCGGTCTCCCTCCCTTCCTTCCTTGACTCCTATTCCTGTCAGGTGTGCCATCGCAATCTAAAAATTGTGCCCCCATACAGTCCCTTCACTCTCTCTCTCTCACTGTCTACCTGTAGGAATCGTACTTCTACTTGTCCATTATCAAGTGGCTCTTGTCTCCATGCACTCGAATCACACATCAACGCCATAACGCATCCACAGTAAGAGCGTTCCTCTCCATATCCACCTTGGCACGATTTTGACTTTTGCGGGTTTGAATCCCGAGTTTTGCGTTTGTGAACCGCTCAATTATTATTAATGATACACTCCACGAAATCTGTATGCGCCTCGTTCCCAGCTCAAGCGTGTTGTATGCTCCTTGTTGTTACGAAGTGGCAACTCGCTTCCCTCCCCTCCCTTCCCGTAGCCATCTATCCACTCAACGTGATCCTAACACGCGCGTATGAGCCTAGTCACAGCCGGCACCACCAGCGAGTGGCAAACACGAAAGGCTGGGCACGAACGTCATGACGTTGATCACGAGCGAATAGAAGAACAGCACGAGCGAGAATACAACAATGGCCGAACTCGCAGCCTTGGTGAAGCCACCGTACATGCGCAGCTGCTGGGCATCCATCTTTTGCGCCGGCAAGAAGATCAGCGCCAGGAACGCCAAGAGATTGATGCCGTAGTTGAGCACGAGCGATAAAAACACATTGTCGCGCACCTCGGCGCCATCGTCGGCGACGGCGCTGACGTCATAAAAATTGGAGCCACGGAAGAGTCCCTGCGCGTTAGTGCTGACAAACACGGTCACAAGACGTTGCAGCGAGAGCGTGAGTCCGACCGTGGCAGCCTCGGAGCCCTCCTGGATGACTTCAATCAGGGGCACGAGGTTGTTAAGCGCCGTGATCCCGCTCGAGATGTGGGGCATGTCGTTCAGCACCGTGTAGAGGTATCGGTTCCGGGTCACATCGTAGGTTACAAGGGCAGAGGCCAACAACTGCGGGACCACGATCAGGATGGGCGCAAACGCAAAGTAGATGCGCCAGCGGCTATTCAGGAAGAACTGGCGCCAGCAGATCGTCGTGAGGATCTGCACCATGTCCTTGATGAACGTGGACCAGTTGGGGTTGTCGTTGTACGAGCCATCGGTCCAGGAGAGCACGGCCTTGGCCGAGTCCTTGAAATCAATCGAGAGGAAGAACACAAACAGCGCAATGAACATGAGGATGCGCCACACGGCCTTTTGCTGCATGATTTTCCAGAAAATCTGCACGCGGATCTTGAACTTGATGGGCAGCGAGTAATACTCTTCCTTCCAGAACGCGAGTAGGAGCGGCACGGGGATCACGGTCGTCGTGGCAACAAGCAGTAGTGCCATGGACGACAGCTTGATCCTCGGTGCGTCCCCATTGCCCACGGCGGCGTAGTTGAAGATGTTGGAGCACGTGGACACGATGCGGCGAAAGATCAGGTAGTCGGCCGTGAAGACGCCGCGCATGCGCAGCGGTTCACGTTGCGAGAGTTCAATCACGTGCGTGTGGATGGACACGTACGTCATGATGCAGCCAAAGCTGGCCACGGCGATCAGAACCAAGGCGAGCACGACGATCCAGCGCGGGCGATCCGTGGTGGTCAGCGATTCAAAATAGAAGCTCATTCCCGCGATGCCCAGCACGGCCACGGCGTTGACGATCGTGCCCACGACCATCCAGCCCTTGCGGCGCAGCCCACGGATCGGGTAGGAGTCGGACAGCAGGCCCACGAAGAAGCTGAGCGTCATGGGCATCTCCACGAGCCGTGTCACGGACACATACTCCAGTTTCGACAGGTTCAGCTGCGTGCCCATGAGTGGGCGCGCCACACTTTGCAGGACCTGGTACGAGAACGCCGACGAGAAGATGGCGGCCAGCAGCCCAATACACTCGCGCGAGAAGAAGCGCACGGGTCCGCCCTTGCGCAGACTGCCATACATCTCGTAGTTGTAAAAATGATCCCCAGCCACGTACCGCGGGTGTTTGTCCTCATACTCGTCGCTCATGCGGTCGCTGCTATCACCGCCATGCTGCATGCGCTCACCGCCCCCCACGACCATGCCCCCCCCACCACTGTGAAGCACGTTGAGCTGCGACGGGGACTCGAGCGTGGCAAACTCCGACGTAGCGGAAGGCAGTCCGTGGTGGTGGCCTGGGGCCGCGGGCATCGCCATCATCTCGCTCTGCTCGCCGTACGCCGGTGCGCCCGGCGCAAACAGCATCACGTTGTTGCGCGCCTCAATGCTGTTCGAGCGCTCGTAGTGGGCAGTGTGCATGTCATCCAGGCGCTTGTGCTTCATCATGCAGGTCGGAGCTACAGCGAATCAATGCTGGTCGATGCAGTGTATTGATATCGTATTGACTGAGTGACGGCGGCGCGAATCGCAGACTGCGGGAGCGACACAGGCCCGCAGACCCGTGCGGTTTTGGCTGAGACCACACCCCCATCCCACCAGTGGGGCCGTGCTCTGGTCTGTCATGTAGGCAAGCGTAGATACCGTACGGTAATAGAGCCCAACACTACCCGCACATGCATCATGAATGGCGATGCGCCGCTTGCTTGGTCCCATTTCTGGCCATCATTGTCTCCTCTTTCCCCATGTTGGGCACCTGATCTTGCCCACATAAAGCCGCTCACGCATGTGGGGTTGCGGTGCGCTGAATGTGCGGTGGGGGCGCGAGAGGACAGATCAAGCGCGTGGTAGGACGGGATATCTGTTATAGAAGGTAGTTCCTGAAGATCCATGGTTGAGAGACTTCGATCAAAACGGAGGAGGAGA
This sequence comes from Pythium grandisporangium, assembly GCA_023336285.1. Classification (NCBI taxonomy): domain Eukaryota; phylum Oomycota; class Peronosporomycetes; order Pythiales; family Pythiaceae; genus Pythium; species Pythium grandisporangium. The sequence continues at coordinate 4,341 of JAADWT010001163.1, forward strand.
TGCAATATTAGAGATATGGATACAGGTGGTAAAAACACACACATAAGCTGACACAACCATGGCCAGTTTAGCGACAACACTCGGATACAGTATGTGTACGTCCGGTTTGGCTGGCTTGGGGCTGGCACGGGAAATGGCTATTTATTGACGCTCACAGTATCTTTTCGTTTCCAACTGGCCAAGAGTGCGGGAAGTCATCCCTCCTCGCGAGCAGGTAGAATCTCGCCTCCTTTACATAGCATTGGATAACCGGACGTTTTGGAGGATGTTGATGGTAATCGGACACGGCAGGGCGACATCCCTCGTGTCCGAACATAGATTTGGCCCAAGAGAGTGCATTGTGTACGCCAGCACCTAGGTCCCTGATGAGCTGACCTGAGAATGAATGAAAAAGGAGGCACATTTTTGGGTCTGCACCAGGATTCACCTCTCCCATGGAGCAAATAACACGACACAGTGTCGTGTTATTTGTGATGTGGTGTCGTCGACACCACAGTACAACCCATGCCAACCCATTGCGAGCAGATTAACGACATCAACAACAGCACTCTTGTTCCCAATGCCAATGACCTACTGTCGATACTGCGCGCGACTTTATCCTGGTAGATCAACACACGCAACACTGATGGGTGTGTTTGATAAATTAGTTGGTCCAACAGGAAGGAATGACGTGGAGCGTCTGGTTACAACTAACCGAGTTGTGTCACTTTTACGTTTACGCTTTGGGTACAGGATCGACTCGTTAGCTCCGCTCCATGCAGATTTTATTAATGTGGTTTTAGAGAGCCTTGCTTCCACGGGATGCAAGCAGAAATGTTCAAGCCCAAAGGCGTGCAGTGCAGTGCCCATAAGCCAGCTGGTTCGCAAGCTCCTCCTTGGTACATTGTTTTCCCAGCCAAGCGAAGCGACAGTGTGCCATTGCTGCCGACACTACGGTCGGGATTAAAGAACCCCCTACACCCGCCAATCAGGTTCCGCTGAAGTGCGTGTTCCAGCCGGGGGTCAGCACGCCTACTGATACAAGATATCAGAAGCTAACTACAGTACTGTACCGCGAAAAGCTCGACCTCTCATAACGCATACGGCCAGTAGCAAGAGCCCAAGAAATGCTCATCTGACATGAGCGTGTTCATCCATGTGGGGCAATGCGGCAATCAGCTCGGAGATGCGTTCTGGCGGCTCACGGACGCGCCAGGACTGCGTAGCCATGGGGAGGAAGCGGCCAGCAGCAAGAGGAACGACGTACTGGCGCGCGCACAGCCAGCGCGGCCCTCGCCTCTCCTGCTGGAGCAGACGCTCTACCATCCACACACTGCGAAGGCGCGTTGCATCCTCGTGGACACGGAGCCAAAGGTGCTGAGTGCCATCCTGCGCGGCTCCGCTGGCTACGCGGCGCACAAAATCTCTGGTCAGATGCAGCAGGTCAGCAGTCGTAATAGTACGACCAGTGGCGGGGCGTGGCGGCCGTCGCATGTGCATTTCGAGCAATCCGGACGTGGCAATAATTGGGCCATGGGGTACAACCTGCAGGTGCACCAGCGCAACGTAGTGCCCTCCAGACGAGGAGCCGTACCTGATCATAGTGACGATGGAGATGAAGGTGTCACGACGATGGCGCCCATCGGGAAGCGCCTCCGCCGACGGCCAAGCCACACGGTGGCGAACGCCTCTCACGGTGGGGAGCGTGAGCTGGTGGAAGTGGTCATGGCATCACTGCAGACAGAGATCGAGGCGCTGGATCAGTTCCAGGGCACCGTGCTCATGCATTCTTTGGGTGGGGGCACGGGTGCTGGGTTGGGCTGTCGTGTGCTGGAAACCATTAGGGACACATACCCACGCGCGTTCCTTTCCACGGTCTCGATTGCGCCGTCCTGCACCAGCGGGGACACGCCTCTGCAGAACTATAACGCCGTCTTCACGTTGAGTCATCTACAGCAGTACGCAGACTGCGTAATCTACAAGGAAAACGACGAGCTATTGCGGGCAGCGGCGTATTGGAAGAAACTACGTCTGCAAGCCACGGCATCGAGTGATACCGCGTCACCACGCGATCTTGGCGCGGCCAATGGCGGTGAAGATGCTGCCTTCACCACTCGCCAAAGCACGACTGGCAGGATTTCGCTGCAAGAACTCAACGCTCTGGCCGCTGCCGATATCGCTGGTTTTCTTTTCCCCACCGTCGCACACCGCAGAGGCGCCAGCGGTCTGGTCGCGAAAGCGTTTGATATGGGGAAGATGGTGCACGACTGTTGTCCCATGGCGTCGGCCAAGTTTGTGGATATCCGCACAGCCATTCAACGCACGCGGGTGTTACAGATTGCGCAGAAACGTATGGCGAAAAGGGACCCGCTTTTCCATGCACAGCCTGTGGGCATCGACAGTGGTGAGCAGAATGCAGTCTTTCCGACACTTTGCAAGCAAGCATGGCAGTCCTTCCCACGATGCTCCGTCTCGGCAGGAATGCCTGCGCTGGCAGCTGCTGCTGTTCTTCGAGGAAACGCTTTACCTGACACATGCACAGGGTCGGCTAGGGGCAAGAGCGGTTTGTCATTTGCGGATTCGTTTGCGAGAAGTGTACCAAGTCTCGCATGGAACGATCCACTGATCACGGCCTCAAATATCTCAACCTCGAGCATGGCCCCCTTTGGTGCCTACGGAGGGATGGCATCGGTTTCGGTTTGTGTAAACAACGGCCATGTTCGCCGAAGCGCCTCGCAATTTCTCATGCGAGGCCAGCAACAGTTTCGTGCAAATGCGTACGTGCATTGGTTTAAGCAGCACGGTCTTGAAGATGCCGATTTTGAGACTGCCTTCTCAAATTGCGAGTCGATTGTTCGGGAATACGATGCCCTACTTCCACCAACATGAACGGCAGTGGCGCGACCAAAGGAATGAACGGAGAATTACGTTGATTAGTGGTAAGGCGCCATGTCTGCCTGGTGCATGCGCTTAAGCTGCATGGCGAGCCCCTGTATCTGAGGTTTGGCATTCTGCCACTGCTGTTCGTACTGGAAATGTTGGTGCTCCATAGTGTCCAGACGTGTCTGCATCTGGTTGTGTTCAGCTTCCGTCAGCTGGCTATTCGGATGGGCAGAAAAGTACGAGAATGATAATACGCGATCAATGCCGGGCACCTTATAATACCCACAAGTAGGGGGAAATATGACTTACCCAATGGAGATTGCTTCCTGCAGGCTCCGCCGAAAGTCGATCAGCAACATCTCAAATTGCTTACCACGTTCCCGTCGTTTACGCCACTGAAGCAGACGCTCCTCTATCTCATCGATGGACAACGAAGATGGCTGGGCTCCATCATGCTGCATTGGGATAACTTTCGAGGGAACATGAAGTGCACAATCGTATGCCGTAGCAGTATCTGCGCTGTGTACTTGTCGAGCTTGGATTTGCTTTGGCTGCAGAGTTGGTACCGAAGGAAAGGCTGCAAGCTCCAACGGAAACTGGAAGCCGAAATCATGATTTATCCGTTGCATTGACTCCGCCATACCATCCGGCCTTGCACTAGACGACTGCGATAGTCGTGAGTTAGCGTTTGCAGCATCAGTATCTAGCAAGAGACTGATGGGCTTCCTGGGTCGTGGGCGTGTGCGCGGAAGAGTGACGAACTCTGACAGACCCGATTGATGATCTTGTTCGCTGAGATTATCGTGGCGAACACCTTGATACGACATGAGCGTGGGGGTGAATCGGTTGTGGTCTGTCCGTGGTGGAAGCTTCAGAATTGGTGGGACATTTCTCCACTCGCTTGTGTTGGTATGGAATCTCTGCCTACGACTCGGCTTCTCAAGTCCAGGACTGTCATTTACCGCAAGCTTTCTCCGTCTAAACGTGAGCCACTTCCAGTGCTGAGCGATCGCACTTACTCGACGCCATGTTTTCGAGGTTTGTGATGCTTGCTCGCATGCAATGCGCGCGTCCCTTTCGGCTTTTAAGTACCCAGCCGCGGTTATCCATTCCCGCAATCCATCTTCGAGAAAGAAACGGTGACGAAACTCCATCGCGCCGTGCATGCGCTCACGATGGTTTCTTTTAAACGAAATATACGTTCTCCATGCTGCAAACGCCTGTCGTTCTCGCGTGAGTTTCCAGTGAACCAGAGCTGTTTTCGTTTGTTCACGAAACGCTTGTCGTTGTGCCGCCTTCCCTTGCCATCGGGCAAGGCATTTCGATAGCAGAGAGCGTCGACAATGCTGTTCAGCGCGTTCAGAAAATATGTGTTCCCACTTGAGTTGGGCTACCGAAGCACCCCATTGCTCGAATGCGTGCTTCATCACAATGGATTGACGAGCACCTCTCACTTGCGCCGTCAATAACCGACGGGCGAGTTGAGAATGCGCATGATCCCCCCATGACTGTAACACATGACGCATATGTTGCTGAGTATTGCGCTGACGGAAATTTACTGCAATACTGTCCAGCGCGTTGGTTTCCGCCGTTGCATCTCTCCACCAGGCCATCAATCCGTTAAAAGTGCGCCGTAGCATCCGTCGAGAATGCCATAATCTTGCGCTCTCTAATGCATTGGATTGTGCACGTTTACGGCACGCAAATTGGCGTAGCTCTGTGAATGCGCGTTGAGTAAGAGTGGTGTCGTAGTGTGCGAGAGCCAAATCATTACGTGAGCGGCGGCGTTGATTCTGCTCAATGTATTCTCTCCAGTGCATCAACGCATCACGACAGCTGCGCAGCGTACGGTCACGCAACCGTGCACGTATCTCCTCTTGGATCGTAGCTTGGCGCATGCGAGCAACTGTGAGCGCCGCAAACCCTCGTTGAAGCCGTGCTCGGTATGCAAATCGGGTCGCACGACGTCGTAGTAGCTCCTGATATCGTTTCGCTTCCGTGCGGGCCTTCCAGGCATTCCAAACCTCGCGCATGGCGCGTTCTCGCTGGTAACGCATCCAATCGTAGAGTCGGGAAAGCTGCTGAGCAGTGGCACGCCACCGATGCATACCTGAACGAAGCGCGTGGCTATGAACATGTGTGGTAATGACACTACTGATAGCTCGTGCGTTCCTTCGACGAAAGGCCGCCTGACGCCATGTGCCCATCGCGACACGAATGATTCGCTTGTGATGTTGCTTTTGCAGAGCGTTTGCAGGTTCTTGCGTGCTTCGAGAATGAGGATCATGACGAGTGATTGCCGCCCGCCATTCCATAAACGTTTGCTTGACTCGAAGTTGCTGAAGCCACACTGTAAACGCTGCTCGACGCCAACGATGGTTCACTTTGGTCTCAATCACGACACGGATGCCTCGTTCTGTGTGTTGTCTCTTCACGTATCTATGCAATCGCCCCAAACTTGACTTGGTAAGTTGGTAATACACAAATAACATGGCTTGCTGTCTTTTCAATGCGGCATGAGCCTGCACGATCGATGCCTTTCGCCAGCGTTGTACCGCCTTGGACAGACGAAAGTTGGTAACATGTTCATTTAGTCCTTCCGCTGCCATGCGCTCAATCGTTCGTACGCTTGCACGCCAGAGCTGCAAGCAGGGTCATACACACCACGATAGAACCATCAATTGTTAGCGTTATCGATATCACCACCACCGTCTTCAAGTAAGGTTTGACATTGCAACGATGAAGGATAGCGCAACCCACCCGCTGCTGTGAAAGCTGGACCGACAGGCACCTACTACAAAGTGTCTTGTGGCACGTACATGAAAGCATTGACGTTGCGTGTGGTATCTCATAAGCTTGTTGAGAACCTTAAGGCTGTTACCTCTATCGATCCGTAATTGTCTTTGTCTTCCACGAATTGACGCCATGGAGGTATCAATGGGCTTGTTGTTACAGTCATGATGTGGCTTCTGCGGCGACGAAGCCACGACAGCGCTCACGTGATGGTGGCGTTCAGGGTGCAGCTTTGTGCCAACGACTTGAAGCTGGGCCTCTTGCCCACTGCGTGACGGCTCAATGATCAACTCGCCACGGCCTTGCATATCTTTCTGTGCCTTGCGCTTGCCCTGGTTGACCACCTCTTTCCATCGCATCCAGTGCAGACGCTGATAAAACGTCGCCCCGATTTGGCACGCAGCCACAATTCGCTATGAATAATACACGATCAAACGCACATACATTGATTAGCGTATCTCCGACTGCGTAGTCGATAGTGCATATAGTACCACCACCTCGCACCGCGCTTGATTGAATATCGAACCAAACATGGATCGATCCACCAACACGACCACGGCTCGATCAATTCCAATCCTCAGCAGGGGGGGGGGGG
>JAADWT010001164.1:0-10585 GCA_023336285.1 Pythium grandisporangium
AGCAGGGCAATCCTGTAGATCTTCAAGCGATGGATCGGTCAATGTGGACCGAACGCGATGCGCGGGTGGGTGGGTGCGCCTGGCTCTTGGTTTGGGTGTTGGTTGTGTGCGGGCAATACAAATGCAAAGTGTGCCGGATTTTGGCGTTGTTGGCGACTGCTGCGACTTGAACGGGCGGAGCTGTTTTTCCCCGCGTAAAAAGTGTTGGCGCTGTCCGCACCACAGAGTGATTCAAACCGGCAAAATAAAAAGGGCCGCGCGTTCTTGGGTTCCATCCTCTCGCAAACGCCAACAACCAACACCAACAAATTTCCAACAACCGTGGAGGGGCTGGCGTAAAGTCTCCGTAAAACACAGCCACAAAGCGAGAAAGACTCAACTCTGTGTTTCCATGGCAGACATGGCAATTACGTGAAGTATACGAATGAGAGGTATAATGTTGCGTATACTAGACCCATAGATCCCCAAGATGGGTGGGGAACATCGAAAATCGAACGCCTTGGGAATCCGTAGCTCAACAGATGCGAACGTGGGGAGCACAAACAAGGAGGGAGGCAGCAGCGATTGAAGTGATTGACAGAACGGGGTCGTTTATCTCGACATTTGTACTGTAACAGGCATTTGCGCGGCCCACATCCCTTCTCCCTTCCTGACAAGTATACAGTATACACTCAGCAAACCCTGTAAATTACATATCCAGCACGTACGCCAGCAGCTCTGGCGCATTGCGCTTGACCACAATGGCAGCAATGGAGAACAGCAGCGACGCCGCAAGCCATAGGCAGCAGGCCGCGAGCTGCAGGTCCAGTGCCTCCATGGCCACGCTGCCGTACGCGCGGCCCTGCAGTATACTACGCACTGCACCACAGGCACCGACACCCACGGCCATGGCGGCCACGTGCACCACCACGTGACGCTGCACGCGTAGCGCCGAGAGCTTGCAGACGCCCAATTGCTCGCGGCGCCGGGCCACACGCGCAAACCGCGCCTCCTGTTTGGCCTGCAGCCCAAACTCCCCACGCTCGGCCTGTTCCAGCACCTCATCCGTGAGGAGGCCGTCCCCCTCCGTGTCTCCCTCGCGGTCAGTCTTGCTGTCGGATGGGAACTCGTTGCCGTCGGCAAACGACTCGAGGAAGGCGGCTGCGGCCGTGAACAAGCGGTAGAGGCTGACGTTGAGCCAGAGCGTGGCCAGCAGCGCGACGATGGCCCAGTCCTGCGCGGTCGTGAGCGGTCCGCTGTACATCATCGCAGCAGTGGCCTCGCCATGGAAGAGCGCCGTGCGTTGCACGTAGTAGAAGACATGCACGGCCGCCAGCGAGGTGGCGCCCAGCACGGCCGTGACGGCGATGGTGCCCAGCACGAGCGCCATGCGCACGCAGCACGAGCGCGCGGTCAGGGTGGACGACGGGCTGGCCGCTGGACTGGCAAACACGAGCAACTGCAGGACCGTGGCGCGGGCCAGGTTGAGCACGGACGTGGCCGTGAGCTGCAGCAGCACGTCCACTGTGGTGGCTGGCGTGGCGTGGACGGCGAGGAGCGACGCCTGCTCCAGTGCCAAGGTGTCCAGGCGGAAGGCGTCACCGTCCAGTAGCAGCGGAGGCGAGGCGACGGGGGAGGGGGAGCGGGAGGGGGAGGAAGAGGAGGTACTGGCCGACAGCAGGCAGTACCAGTCAACGCGGTTGACGAGTGAGGCGTAGACCAGCAGCGGCAGGTATGACGCCACGAGCACGGCGCCCATGACGCGTGCCAACTGGTGGCGCCGCTCACGGTCGCGCTGATACTCAGTCACGTCGATGAAGCTGCTCCAGCACACAATCCGATAAGAGCAGAGTACAAGGGAGTGGTTAGTACATAGGTTCCGATCAACGTCATGAAGGTAGCCACGACCAGAGATGGACAATCGACGTACTTGTCCTGGATGGCCGTGAGCTTGGCCTGCAACACGCGTGCCGCCAACACAGCCGCGCCCGCCGCCAACAACAGGCGCAGCACCAGCAACGCCAACAGCCACGCACGGTCCGTGGCCAGAAATGCCTCCGGAATGCCTCCATCATCAGCTCCTCCTCCTCCTGCGTCAGCTGTTGCCATCGCTCGACTACAATTCATACTGGTGTTGCCCCCGCGGTCCCCCCATCGGATGGCGGCCATGGCCGTCACGACGGTCGCATCTGACAGACGCTCAGGTGCCAGCTCACGCCAGAGCTGTAGCATACCGCCCAGCTCCACCACAAGCCCGACGCTGAGCCAGAGCAGGACGCCCAGCTCCAGCACGAGCCGCAGGTAATACGCGGCCAGTTCCCCCGCCGTTGAGCTCAGCGGCGCCGCAAACGCCGGCTTGCCGTCCACCATGAGCGCGTGCGGACTTACCTCAGCAAACACATCTCCTCCTCCTCCTCCCCCTCCTCCTCCGTCCATGCCGTGGATGCGGACAGCCACCGTCTCGTCACGATGCACCCACGCCACCTGTCCGTCCAGCTTGGACACTTCCTTGCACGGTCCCTCCACGATCATCTCCACCTCCGTGCCAATGCGTAATCGCCGCAGTGAGAGCCGTACCCGCTCCGCCGCCACCTGCTTCTCCTTGCGCCCATCCTGGTACCGGATCGTATACGTCCGGGCGCTCTCGTTCAGTGCAACAACCGTGCCCAGGTAGACGCTGCCCCCACGCGAGGCCATCACGTCCACGGCGCTCGCGATCGGGTACAATCCATTGCGGGGCAGTAGCTGCAGCGTGGGCAACGACGGCAGTGATGGCAAGGACGGCAGGCTCAGTTGGTCCAGCATACCGGGCACGCGGATGTCCTGCACGGATACTGTCAGCTTCTCACGCGGTTCCTTCTTGCTCTTCTTCTTGGGCTTGTCGTCGGACGCGAGCAAGGACGGCTGTGGCAATAGCTCCACCACGCAGCTCTTGACATTTGGCTGTTGTTGGCGACGTCGTGCGGATAGTGCGGACGAAGGGGTCGTCGACTTGACGTGGACGATCACGGCCTCGTGCCACGTCACGCGGCCCGTGTCCTTGGCGCGGCGCCGCACGCGGACGCGCATGCCCTCACGGAGGACGGGTGTCCACCACCCACTCATGGTCGCGCTCCATGCCCAGGGCCGGCCGTTGGCAGCCCAGAAGCGCGGCCACGACGGCAGCGACGGCAGCAAAGAGGGCATGTTCAGCCAGGGCACGGGCCGGAGGCGAGCAGCCGGTACGCGCTTGACGAGATCGCCCTCCTCTTCGTCTTCAATGTCATACAGCGCCGCTCGCGGCGAGCCCGAGCCAGCGCCACCACCGCCACTGCCTGCAGTAAGCCGACCACCGCTGCCACCGGCTTGGTCTCCGTCATCGCCGTTGTCGTCGCCGCCACGCCAGACACGGACCACAAACCCGCGGCGTTCAGGCCCACGCGGCTTGCTGCGGTAGTACACGCGTGCGTTGATGGCGTAGAACGCCTGCCGTGTACGGGCCACGTCCGTGCGGCGTCGTCGTGCGCGTGGAGGTCCTGCGGATGCCGCGCCATCGTCCGTCTCACTGGCATCGCTGGTTGATGATTTACGCGTGCTCTTCTTGCTCTTGTGCCGCTTGCGTACGATCGAGGTCTCCTCCTCCCCCTCCCCCTCCTCCTCCTCCTCCTTTCGGTGTTTGCTTTTCTTCCTGATTACGCGCTGGCTGCGTCGCAGCCGCGTGGCCCCTAGCTTCCGCTCCACCGCTTCTTCGTCACTGGCATGAGCCACGTCAAAGCCGCCGCCACCCGGTCGACACCGCATGATGCGTCCTTCAGTCCATTTGCCACGCTCGTTCTGAAACTCCACACGATCGCCCTGTTTCCACTTGCGCTCGCCCTCCTCCTCCCCATCTTCTTCTTCCTCCTCGCCCTCTTCGCTTGTCGGCACCAGCACCCGTTTGCCAGCCTTGCCACTCAACGCCTTGACATTGCTCGTTGCCACCCGGCGTTCCACCTCGTTGCTCTCGGCATCCACTATGTCCATGGACCCATCGCGGCGAATCGATTTGATCACACCTTCCTGCCACTGCCGACCGCCCTCGTGGCGGAAGCGGACGGAGGCACCCACAGCCATGGACTCGCCCTCGCTGTGGCTCCCATCCGGGGTCTTGCCCCTGGTCTTCTTCTTCTTTGTCGTCTCCTCCTCCTCCTCCTCCTCTTTCTCCTCTTGCTTCTCCTCGCTCTGCTCTGTGAGCTTGCGTATGCGCTCCTCCGACACGTACTTCTCCGTCTTGCCCGTCGCCGTGTATTTGACCGTGTACTCGCCCCCACTCGAGTGGCACCGCGTCACCACGGCCGTGGCCGAGCCAGAGCCCACTTCCTTGCTACGCACGCGCACGCGATCGCCCACGGCAAAGCCCGTCGTCACCTCCTTGTCCTTGTCCTTGTCTTTGGCTGCAGGCGTCTTCTTCAAGCTGCTCAGAGGTGCCAGTGCGGCCCTCGGCTTCTTGGCGACAGCCACATCGCCGTCCGACCCCATCACGATTGGTTCTCGCCACTCAGCAGTCAAACGCAGTCCGTGGAAAGCAATGGCAAATGGCAAATGGCAAATGGCAAATGGCAAATGGCAAATGGCAAATACGGTCGACCCATTCAAACGATTGAACGGTTTCTTCCCTTTTCACGTGCCGCCAACTGCTTCGCCATTTATAACCTGGTCGTTCGGGTAGTTGCCATCGGCTAGTCATCTTTGCCCCCTCCCCTCCCCTCTCCGCTCCCTACCCTTCCTCCAACACCGCGCTTTCGAGCACGTTTCTCGAGCACCTCATAGACGATCGTCTTGGTCTTCTCTGCCGTCAGCGGTGCATTTATTCATGTGCACACCGCCGGCACCTTGGCGTCTTCCCTAAGCTACTACCACCAGGAGGACTAGACCTTATGCGGGCGCTTTGCTCCTGGCAGCAAACGAATAATACGGGATTGATTTTGGTTTGTCAAACTTGGATATTCTTAACAGTGTAGTGAGTCCGACTCGCCCAGCGTCTGTCGCGGTGGTTCGCCGCATTTGAAGTGATTGTCCTGGTCTCGTTCGCCTGATGGGTCCGTTGCTGGGGTCCATCAATCCAGTGGTGTACAAATACTGTGAACATGAGTCATGGGCTCCTGTCAAAAAGTCGTTCTCCTACCATGACGTCAGTCCACGCGCTGGAAATGCGCAACGTAAAGGGGAACGTGATCCAAAATGTCCTGTTTCGTGATTCGCGCCGGGATCAATCGGAACTCGAGTCTCTTGACTTCATAAGGAACAACCACCATGTAGCACACGTGGAATCCCTTGTCCACGAATGGCTTGGCAAACTCCCAGAGAATACCTGCATGGCACTTGTGGCTCGTGGGCCCTCGTCAACTGCAGCAAGCAAACCCGCACACGCTCGCCGGGAAACGTACATTTCGCGACCGCATCAATTGCTTCGCACAGGCTGGTCGCAGGGATCCAGTAATCCATTTCGGACGGGTTGGCGGCCCACCGCTCCATCGCTTCTACGCATTTCTCTCTGCTTTCACCTTCACTTGGCCACACATGGCACCTGTGACGTGACCGGTCCTTCCTCCTGACCCATTGTATTAATATTCGGCCAGTTGTTGGCCCCGCTCCGATCCCCATTTTCGTTACTGCAAATATTGCAGACCAATCCGTTGTTGATTGCGAACTAGCGCGTGTAAGTAGCCTTCAAATGCAACACCTTGAAGGTGCTCGTCCTTCATCCCCGTTGCAAGACCCATCAGCCTTTCAAAACAAGTTGGATGTTATCCTAGTTGTCAGGCCGTGTAACATCAGTTTTGACGTCACACAGCTTTCCCATTCCGATTGATTCATGTAGTGCTTCGCATTATTGGCGTCTCGTACTCCACGCATTCGGATGCGGTCAATCAGCTTGTTGTCGCCAGCTCCAAACATGAGCAGAGTCTCCACGTCACCAGGCGTCGCAAGACTGTGCAATGCAGACGCGACCGTAGCGTGGGCGTGATCATTGAGAAAGTCACCTCCGTTTCCTCCTGGCACAAACACGCGAGCATCGAACTCGCTTTCCTGTATCTTCATGTGGTTGACGGCAAACTCTTGCATATCGCTCTGCTTCCAGTAAGGTACCAGGCACAACCTCATGAACTGCATTGTTTCACTCTTCGGTGCGAATTGACCGGACGTTGCCAGCAACGTAAACCTGCCAAACCATTTCCGGTTGCTCACATCCTTTTGATTCAACCCATCCAGAACGAACCAACAGGGCGCCGTATCGGCCGGACGCTTGCGCAATGCGTCGTAAAGATCCTGGTACCTCGTGCCTGGCGGATCCTCCCATTGGTAGTGCTTGCCTTGATAAAACAAGCGTGTGGCGGAGGGATACCGCGCTCAAACAGTAAGTCAACGTGACAGATACTCAGAGAATAGGAGACGTAGGTAGGGTTGGAGTCGGCGGGGGCGACCCACAATCTTGACTTAATGTATCCCATTTGAAAACGAAAAAAAAAAATACAAGCGTGTGGTGGGGGTGGATCCAGCCCGTCCACCAGCAACTTGACGGAACCACACAACCGGTTGATCAAGCCTAATCGCAACGTAGAAACACAGCAACGCCAAGATGCAGCTCTTGTCCCTGGACTCCCCATTAGAACAAACTGCTTGTCCACCAGTTCGCCCAGCTCGAATTCGGTGCGATAAATAGCTCAAACATTCTTCAATACACAGAGAATCTCCTTCCACACGAAAAAGTGGGACCCCATAAAGTACACAATGTCGCCAATCGCTTTGATATCCACGACCTTGCCGCAACTCTGATCCGTCCATTCAAATAAATTCAATAACTCACCTTCCCGAGGCAAGTTCCCAGTGACCTCGCACTGCTTCAGTGCCATCGCCAAAGTCGTCAGCTTTGGTCGAGGGATCGCACCGTCCGGCACCACCACCAGCACGTGGATCTGGTCCGTTGATGGCGGAGGCATTCGGCTCGAGCCAAACAGCACATTCTTCAAAGCCTTCGTCTCTTTCATCTGCTCTCCATCGATCAATGTCTGAATGTCCTTGTGAACGACCCCTTCTTTCAGTCGTAGCACAGCAGGGTCGTCACCAGGTAACCACACGTCGTCCTTCCTGGCGAGGAACAGCTGCAGCTCGTCCGCATCGACCGCGCGCAGATAGTTCCGCTTCTCCGCCTTGACAGCGTCCTTTAGCTCCCCCACAGACTGACACGTGTCGATACCCACTGGGAACGCGCTTCCCTTCACGCCAACAAGCACACAGAACAGGTTCACCATCTTTGTTGTGAACTTGAAGCGCTGCGTTTGCCGCTTGTTTTCTTCGTTGAGCCAACTGCTTGATGTGGTTCCTCTATACTACCGTTATCGTATTTGCACTACAAAAAAGAAACCCCCTCCTCTCTTCTTCATCCTCGCGTTTTCCAACTGATCGATGTGGTCAACTACATTGTGACAATTGTTATTCACTTAAACGTGGTCGAGCTTTATGTTTTGCCAAGTTCATGAGCCGCAGGCGCGCGGCCGGCACGCACTTGACGAGATCATTTTCCTCTTCGTCTTCAATGTCGTACATTGCCATCCACGGCGAGCCCGAGCTAGCACCGCCACCACCACTGCCTGTAGTAAGCCGACCACCGTTGGCACCGACTTGGCGTTCGTCATCGCCGTCGCCGCCACGACACGAACCACAAACCCGCGGTGTTCGTGACCACGCGGCATCTTGCCCCTGGTCTACTTCGTCGTCTTCTTCTTCTTCTCCTCCTCTTTCTTCTCCTCGTTCTGCACCAAGAGTTTGCGTATGCGCGCCTCCGACACGTTATTCACCGTCTTGCCCGTCGCCGTGCATTTGACCACACACAGTCAAGCCAGTACCCGCTTACTTGCTAAGCACGCGCACGCGCACGCGATCGCCCACAGCCAAACCCGTCGTCGCCTCCTTGTCCTTGTCCTTGGCCACAGGCACCTTATTCAAGCTGCTCAGTGGTGGCACTGCGGCCCTCGACTTCTTGGCAGTAGCAACATCGCCGTCCGAACCCATCACGATTGGTTCTCGCTACTCAGCAATCAAAAACAGTCCGTGGACAGCAATGGCAAATGACAAATGACAAAGAGTCGACTCATTCAAACGACTGAACGGTTTCTCCCTTTTTCACGTGCCACCAACAGCTTCACCATTTATAACCAGGTCGTTCCGGTAGCTGCCATCACCTCGCCATCTTTGCCCCCCTCCCCTTCCCTCTCCGCGCCCTCCTCCCATCCTGCTATTCCTTGCCAAACACCATGGGCAGCTTCCCCTCGCAAGTCCATGCGACCTGCAACGTACCATCCACGCCGGCTGCCCCTCCCCCCAGTGCCCATGAGCCAGCCCCACCATCGCCATCGCCAGCACCAGCACCAGCATCACCCTCACTGACGCCTCCGCTCATCACGGCGCCACCTCGTAGACTCACGCGGCTCAGGACGAAGCATACGCTGGTCAAACAACACCTCCACGGCGCCGTGCTCTTCCTGGGCCTGGATGGCGCTGGCAAAACCACACTCGTTCAGCAACTGTATCGCCGCAGCGGGGGGAGCGCCAGTGGCCTCGCCAGCCACAGCACCCAGCGTCTTCAAGACGCTGGTCTCGAGAGCACGCGTCCGTCGTGGAACTCCGAGTCATCTCTGCGCGACCTGCATCGCGCAGCAGCTGAAGGAGCCGTCGGAACCGCACCACCCTCCGCTGCCACCGTGTACGCCACCACAAGCCCACAGTCATCACCACCGCCACCACCACCGACACGGAGCCCCCTCGTCGGCCGCTACCACCTCGATGGCGACCGCTTCGTGCAGCTCATGGACATGCCCGGCCGCCGAGCCGCGCGACCGCGATGGCGCACGGCACTACACGGCGATCTCTGTGCACTGACGGCATCACGCGGCGGCCATCCTTCCGCAGCAACAGTATCACCATCAGGATCAGCATCAGCATCAGCATCAGCTGCCACCACCACACCGCCATCGTCATCGTCGTCACCGTCCTCGCCATCGTCGGCCACGCCTTCGCTGCCCATTGTGGCCGTGGTCTTCGTGGTGGATACCACCGATGCCACGCGGTTCCCACTCGTGGCCGCCGAGCTTGTTCGCTTCCAAGCGCTTCGCGACGAGCGTCCGGCGCTACAGCGAGCGCCCTTCCTGTTGCTGCTCAACAAGGCCGACGCGCTTCATGGACCGCCCCCGCTGTCCACAACAGCCCCAGTCACACACTCAGCCACAGCTACAGCTGCAGCCTCAGCCTCAGCCTCAGCCTCAGCCTCAGCCTCAGCCTCAAACACGGCGAAATTGGCAGAGGAAAGACGTCGCGTGTCGCGTGCCCTGCGACAGCAGCTCAAGAAGTGTTTCGATCATCAGCTGGCCCTGGCACAACGACGACAACGCCCTGCCGCTGGGTCCGCTGGCACCAGCAGTACCAATTCCAGTAGCAGTAGCAACAACGGTATGAGTAGAGGTAGTGCTGGTAGTGCTGGTACTGAAGATGCCGAGGGCATGCGGCGGTGGCACGCCGCGCAGCGCGATGCCGCGATGAACCGCCGCGTGCAGCTGATGACGGCCATGCTGGAGACCTCAGCACTGGACCAGGGCAGTCTACGCGCCGTGCAGACGTGGCTCAAGGATGAGGTGCGCAAGCTCTGGGCACAGAGGTAAGACGGACACGAATGCATTCTCCACTGGCTGCCTACGAGGCCGTGCCATCGTCATCGTCGTCGTCGGACTCGTCGTAGTCGTCATCTTCGCGGATCCGCGGCGCGGTGGCGGTTGGCGCCGCGGCCTCGCTCTCCGTGAGCTCGGCCTCCAGCACACGGAGCAGTAGTTCTGCTGGATCGCACGGTGTATTCTCCTTCTTCGCATCCGTTGGTGGCGGGATGGCGGCGACGTCATTGACCTTGGCGCGTTTGTTGCTGCGCGGCGCTGCAGCTGCTGGTGTCGTAGGCGAGGCAGCCATTTGCTGCTCATGGCTGCGGCAGCGTGTCATGCATGTGGGTGCCTGTGGAGCTGCTGGTGGCGCCTCGTCGTCGAGCCGCTTTTGCGTGGATTGCCGCGTCGTTGCCGCCATGATGGTGATGACGGCGTTCACCAAAGTTGATTGGAGTCTGATGCCAATTGGGGCGCCTTGTTGGTTGAGTTCTGTAATTTCAAGGGGACTTATCGGCTTGATTCATAATTTGAGGGAAGTCCGCCCAGGATCTATTAATAGCCACGTTTGAGCCCAGAAAATGCATCAAAATCTGCTTGAATATCGGTTATAAAAGGTATATTTATTTTCAACTTACTTATTTAAGGAATTTTGAGATGAATTGATATTCTCACCAATGCCCAAATATAATGAGGGTAACCTCATTCCAAGGAAGTGGTACCACTTTGTTCCGTGAAAACACCTAAATTAGGTGTTTCTCTTATACCAATTTAAATCGTCACAGCCTCTGTGGTAAATCGTTGCACAAGATTGGTACGACTTGTTAAATCATATCGATTTTTGGGGTGCTGTCGTACGCAGTTCCCACTCCACTCGCTTCGCAAAATAAACCTAAAAACCTCCCTAGAATATGTGACGTGTGGTGGATTTCACGGGGGGGGGG
>JAADWT010001165.1:0-10580 GCA_023336285.1 Pythium grandisporangium
CCCCCCCCCCCCCCCCCACCTGTGTCCTGCGACTAGTGTCCAAGCAGCAGAAAACCAAAACAAGACGACAAAGAGCCAAGAACTCGAGAGAGCCTGGCGCGAGATGCTCGCCCGATGGCTTTTCGAAACAAAAAAGCATTACCAAACACACTCCACACACCCAACGGTGGCGGTACACAAGCGGTGCGCGGCACGACTGTGAGTGATACGACTACTACAATGGCCACGGATGGATGCTCATTGAGGAGGATGCATGAGTGGAAGGAGCAGTGGTCGGTGTCTTCGTGCTGCGTGATCGTGACCGCGCCAAACAAAAAGGAAGAACCTCCCATCAACCCAACAAAATAGCGATAGTAAACAATAGCCAAGTAGGATAAAACATTAGGACACTCATATACAGAGACGGATAGTACACTAGAGAGGCAGCGAGGGCGGTACGCGCGACACAAGGGAGCGCCGAAGACGGCAGACAGAGAGTGAGAGAAAAGCGAGAGGATGTGGAAACGAACGGAAGAGGAACGATAACGAGGGATGAACAGCGAATGTAGCAGTAAACATGAACCAACACGCAAGTTGTTGCAGTCTGTTCGGGTATACTAGTACTATTACGTAGTAGCAATGAGTTGGGGGATGCAGTCAGTGCCCGGTCTCACATGACAGCCGCGGTGTTGTTGATTCGACCGTGGAGGCGCTCGTGCGCATCATAACACAGGCGCATGCGCCAGCGACACCATCTCGTTGTTGCTCGCACTTGTCAAGGGCGCTATAAATGTACTGGCAGCGTTTCGCGATCATGCGATATACTACTGAAATTGGAACATCTCACTTTTACAATTCCACCACACAACGTGAGATTGAATGTCACGCGTTCCTCGTGAACGTTACCGTAATTACCGGAATCCATCCTTTCGTGTGGTCCACGTCGAATAGGCGGATGGCGAAATACACGTTTTGATTGGCGGAAATACGCGGTTCGACTTACGCCAACCAAAAGGCGAGGTGGCGGTGGCGCCATGAGCATAATATTCACCCGATAGCAGGCGCGACCAAGGGGCAAGCGGTAGCGACAGCGGCAGCTAACCTCCCTGCATCATGGCCAAGAAGGTGCTGAACCTGGGCCGCTCGTCCAGTGCGACTGGCGTGGTCAGCAAGAACAGCAGCAGTAGCGACAGCGACAGTGGCAGCGACAGCGACAGCAGTAGTGACAATGGCGTGCAGGCGCCGGTGCAGCGCGGCAGCAATGATAGCGACGCGACGGATGAGTCCGAGGACGACGAGGACGAGTGAGTTTATCTGTATGCGCATTTTCGGGGGCCTCCTGGATGTGGATATGTGCTGATACTTTTTATTATCTTTCTTTCTTGCTTTTACGGGCAATCGCTTGTCCTACAGAGAGTTTGAGATCCCGCCGGGCTTTGACAGTGTAGCTGGCAGCGCAGCGATCACGCGCGAATCCATTCTCTCGGACGACAAGGAGCTGTGGTTCTTCAAGTTGCCCAAGCACGTAGGTGACCACGCTTCTGCTTTGCTGGGTCATGAACGATGGAGTCCTTTGATCACTATTAACAAACCGTTTGCTTGGGATGTGTTTTGTTTTTGTTTTGTTGGGTTTATTCGTGAAGGTGGATGCCTCGGTGCTAGCTCGTGCATCGTTTAAGGTGGGCACGCCATCGATGGCCGTGAGCGGTACCGTGGTGGCCACTGTCTCGCGTGACGGTGAAAACTACGAACTGCGCAACGACGACCCCCTGTTGGCTGGTCAACTGGTGAACGCGTTCCCCACGGCCAAGGAGCGCAAACGATTCACACTGGGCAAGCCATTTGCGCGGTGTTACTCCCTGATACAGCAACGACCTGAGCTGCAAAGCACCAGCGGCAAGGGCAGCGACAAGAAACGCGCTGCCTCGTCGATCGAGGAGGCCGAAGAGCGGCCCGTGGCGTCGCCCAAGAAAAGCAAGGACAAGCACACCAGCAAATCGGCCAAGAAGGCCAAAAAGGCCAAGACCAAGGAATAGATCTATGTAGACAAGGAGAAGAGGAGCAAACGCGTTTCGCGATGGAATGAGAACGAAGAGAACAAAGAGAGAGAGAGTTGGAGAATGAATAAACCCAATGAACCAACATGGCAGCACACGGATTTCCAATCACAGGAGGCAAGTCGTAGCAGCTGCATCAACCGACAGGGTGTGCACGGCTCTGACCTACGTAAAGGTGGGCTTAGACATTGCTTGCTTCATCTTGTTGAGTTGTTGGGCCCACGGAACAGGGGACAGCTTCATACAGCGTCTAGAACATAAGCAATGGCTCCTCATTCTGCGGCGCGGCCGTGTTCTTGTCCTTGTGGTGTCGGTGCGATTTCTTCTTCGACGATGACGATTTCTTTTCCTTAAGAGGTGCGACTGTTGACGAGGATGCCCGCTTGGAAGAGCTACCGCTCTCCTTCTTCTTGTGGTGCGACCGCTTGTGGCGTCCATTCTCGCGCTCACTGTCGCTGGATCCGTAAATATTCTCCTTGGTTTCTTCGTCATCCTCCTCTTCCACCTTGCGTGACGATTTGGACTTGCTACTCTTGGTTTTCGTAGACGACGACGGCTTGTCCTTGCTCTTCCGCGAGTGGTGGTCTTTGGTCGTCTTGCCGCTCTTCTCCTCATTCAACGCCGACTTGCTGCTATGGCTCGACTTCTTCTTCTTGGATTTCTTCACCTTCTTGGATGGCTCCTCGGCAGCGTTGGCTTCTGCAACTTGGCGATGGTACAAATGCTGGTCGGGCATACGTTCATCCTCCCGTAGCGGCACCAAGAGGTCCACAGCTGCCAATTCATCATCCTAGGAAGCCGACCAAATACAGCTCACGTCAGCTCGACACCATCAAAGGCACACACCAAGGGAGTACTGTATCACTACCACACTCCGGCTACTATCACAAGACGTACCTCCATGGCACCACCACCTCGGTGCTTCCGCGAGCGGCGACGATCGTCATCGCTCGCATTGGCGCCGTCTGGCATGAGATCATCCTCCACGAGCAATGCCTTGGATTTTTTCTTCTTGGCCGCATGCTTCTTGCTCTTCTTGCTCTTTTTCGACGATGCATCCAGCGCCTCCATGATATCCGCAAAACCCTGTCAAGATAGAGTTAAAAAAACAAAAATCACCGTCAGCAGCCCACACGTTTGCCATCACGTGTTGTTGTTCGCCACCATCCAAACACAAGATATTTGCAGCAAACGTACACTGCGCAAGCCCAGCTCCGTTGCGTCCATGTCTTTGCTGCCCGACAAATAGAACGGATCCTTCCGCAACCGCTCCTGTTCCAGCGCCTGCAAGCGCTCGCGTTCCACCGCCTTGCTGGTCTCACTTTCGTCCCCACTGTCGTCTTCACTGGATGCCGCCGACGAGGCACTCTCATAAAAATCCGAGCCGCCCTTGCTCTTCTTGGCCTTCTTCTTCTTCTTGCCCCGCTTACTCGTCGATGAAGACTCACCAACGCCCGTGTAGGGCGCCGAGGACGACGACGAACCACCAAACTGCGGTACAAACGAGACCTCAAGGTCGTCCTCGTTCGCAAACGATGTCACATCGCCACCAGATTCCAAAAATGACGCCTCCGCGGCATGGAACGGCTCGTCCAAATCTAAATCACCCGGCAGGGGCACCTTGCGCTGCGCCTTGGCGCCCACGGGTGCGAGTCGTTCTGCAAACAGGCCGTTCAGGATGTTGAGCCGGGTATCAGAATCCACCGTGGCGCCCTCGCCACCATCAAACGCGCGAGCCGCACGGGCCTCATGGCTCAGCGCACCGAGCCCGAGCCCCAGCGCCAACAGCACATGCTGCAGCGCCACGGCTCGCTCCTGCACTTCAATGTGCTCGCTTTGCACAAATGCCGACAACCGCTCCAGGATCAACTCACTCATCTTGTCCACGGCGGCATCCTCGGCACGGTCCGCCATGGCCGCGACAAACTTGAGCAGGGCCTGCATGTACACGGTCTGCACATGCGCCGGCAGACTCGTGGTGCGCGGCTGGAGCATTTCATCCACGAGTTCCTCCAAATGCGCCAGCTTTTCTTCCTCGCTTTCTCGCTCATCGTCGTCTTCCTCGTCCGAGTCGTCCTCATCCTCGGCATCCAGTGAGTCATCCAGGTACTCGGTCACATACTCACCCGCGATCCATGCCGCCGCGTAAAAAACTTCACAGAGCGTACTCGCGCCCGGTCCACTCATGGCCTCCCGCTCCATGAGCAGCGTGATCATATTGTCCACCATCACACTCCGCACGCTCTTGACTCGAACGGCAATGTCCACCAGCTGACGCGCCACCTCCACGCCATGCGAGCGTAGGTTGGCACTACTCGCGGTCGTACTGCCGCTGGCGTTAGGACTACTAGTGACCAGCAACTTGGACTGCCTGACAATGCTGCCGCCACCGTCATCGCGCGCAAACGACATGTTGCTGGGCACACGCGCGAGCTGCACCAGCACGTGGATGTACCAGTCAAAGTCGTGCGTGTTCTCGTACTTGTTGACCGAACAGACATGAAGAATGCGCGTGATCAGTTCCTGTCGGTACACGCCATCGGCCGACATGGTTTGCCGCATGAGTTCGCGAATGATTTGCGTGGCATTGTCCGGTGTCACCATCCCGGCCAGCAAGTCCAGCGCTCGTAATCGGATCGTGATATCATCCACGGCCAGGCATTCAATGATCAGTTCCCGGTGCTCGCTAATCACATACGGGTGTGACTCCATGAGATTGCTCAGCCCAAGCAGGCCAAGGTAGCGCAGGTTCTGGTCCTGGTCTTCAATAAAGCGTCGCAGATGATCATTGCAGAGGCGTACGACGGCTGGAACGTTCCGTGGCTGCGAGCCATCACTCTTTTGCGTGTACAGCAGCGCCGTGGTCACCGTGGCGATGCATTCATACAAGAGCGACTTGGCCGGCGTGTTCTGAATCACCGTAGCCAACGGATCCAGCAGCTTGCGCGCCAGACGCGGCTCCTCGGGCACGAGCGAGGCCAGTAATTTGACCACCTTGATGAGCATCCAGTTGTTGCTCGAGGTCGTGAGCAGGCGGAAGAAGAGCGGCGCCAGACCCAGGTAGTTCTTGGGCTTCTTGTTGGCCAGCTCGCATATCACATTGACCGCGCACGACACGACCGAGACATCGGGTTCTTCCATGCGCTCCTTGAGCTCATCAAACGTGAGCCGTAGACCCTGTGGGTACCGCAAAAACATCTTGAAGAGCACGAGCGTCGCCTTCTTGCGCACGTAGGCTCGTGGCGAATGCATCATGTTGACGACATCACCCAAGAGATCGCGCGCGAGGTCCGTGGTAGCGATGTTGGCCAGCACGTTGATGGCCAGCCCCACCTCGTACTCGTGCATGCTGCCAAATTCCTTCTTGAGCAGGTTCGTGCAGAGCAACACGACATCCGTGGTCTGCGTGAAGCTCTGCGAGGCCGCCGTGTACCCCACACGCTTGTGCGCGAAGCGCTCGTAGCTCATGACCTCGACCACGTGGAACGCCGCCCAGGTCATGTCATAGCCGAGCATGTGCAGGTACGTGAGCTTACGCACGGCCTCGGACTTGAGGAACGGGTCCGTGCTCTTGAGCTCCGTCTTGATGTCCTGGAGGCACTGCGAGATGTACACCGTCACGTCGCCCTTGGCCGAGCGGATCCCCTTGACCAGGTCCTGCAGGTTCTTTTCAAACATGGCGACCGGCTAGTGAAGGGGAGGGTGGTGCTTGATGAAGGATGGATGATCCACAGACGGAGTGACTGCACGCGGTCAATCGCTCACGTTCCTTATGGCGGCGCCGGCGATGTTCAGGTTTGAGGGGCGGCAGACATTGGAGGATCATGACGGGGGGCCTGAATAGAGCGCGGTCGAAAGGCGTATCTGCTGGGAAGTGAAGAGCTACGGGTCAACGGGTTTCGAGGGGTTTTGGGCCCGGGCGGATGGAAAACAATAGAAAGTGACCTGGTACGGGACGGGTGGGTTCTGAATGAAACAGGTATGGTTGGTTGGGGGGGGGGGACCCGACGAAATATTTCCGTGCTTTGCGCTTCCTTCTGTAAATGATACAATTGTATTACTTTGAAGCTGATGGAGGCGGAAGATGCAATGAGCGGCGCAGAGGAAGAGGCGCAGGGATCCATTGCACGTGGCTAACGACTACTAGACCACAGCAGGACGCTCTACTACACGTGCGGTTCATAATCAACACACGCGAGGGCACTGTGGACCGAAGACAGTGTCATCGCCATCACTATCGCTCGTGGGAGTGAGACTCCTTCGTCATTGCGTCAATCTGTTTGAAGAGTATCAGGAGGCAAGGTATAGTATCACCATCATGATGTGTGTCACGAGGAGTGTGAACTCCCACAACAATGAAGGCAACAAAGCCAAGCATGGCGATGGTCATATTTATCAACCCATTACGAGCTCAAGCAGGATCATAAATGCATTCACGACAATCAGGGGAACTATAGACCAACCAAACACAAATGGAACCGAGAGTGAGAATGCCAGACCATCCATCGTTCTAGGGCAAGCGTCAAATACCCACGCACCTCGTAAATACTGCACCGCCACTAGGAACCCAATCACTTGGTTCTTGATCGTCATCCCGTCCGAAGAATCGATCTTGTCCCATCCATCTATGCTCAATCGAGATCAAGTAGAGTTCATGCATCCGCACACGCACATCCACGCCACCCGTCAATAATCCATTAGCCATCTATTCTATCAAGGGCGTGCACATCTCCGACAAAGCAACATCGGATTGAAGAGCACGGGGATCGAGCAATTCAACGCGATATACGTACATTTGCGCAGGAAGCGCTTCTCGTGAAGAATGCAAACGGCGTTGGTGAGCAGCAGACTCGACAGGAAGAAATCCCACAAGACGCCCATGGTTAACGGCGGTCCTCGTGTTGCCTTGGTAGACGCACAGACGGAGAGACAGCGAGATGGAGTCCCAATAAGCACCGTGAGGTATGATTGATCGATCGATTGTCGGTCTGTTCGATCGGATGACCCCCCCGGATGATCCTAAAATGGTGTGTCAATCATGATAGACACACTTATCTAGGACACCTTTCAAAATGGAACCCCATCAAAAAACTCATGCATCAGCGCAAGTCATCATCACTGCCAAGAGAAGCAAAGTAGGAGAATGGCCGGATCGCGACGCGACGGAGCCGCCAGGCGCCGCGCTGGCTCGCCATCCGCATCTCCATCTTCACCATCGAATAGCGAGTCGCCCGTAATGCGTGACACTCCACGGCTGCTGCTTCGCTTCGGCATCGCCACACTCGCGATCGCGCTGGCCGCTGTGACGGCCATGCTGCTCGTCCCCTCCACCCACCCGTCCGTCTGGGGCCCTTCTCTCTGGCAACGACAGCTCCTGCTAGCCAACACCAAGCGCGGCTTCATGTCGGCTAATCAAGCGGACGCTGATACTGCCGACGAAGCGCGCAAGAACCCTCGGGTGGAGGTGCTGGCGGTGTATCCACATGACCCTCGTGCATTCACGCAGGGACTCTTGGTGGCTGAACAGGGCATGGACAAGTTCCTGATCGAATCCACAGGTCTCTATGGAGAATCCAGCCTGCGCAAGGTGGACATCACCACTGGTGTCGTCCAAGTGCAGTACAACCTGACCACCAAGCTGTTTGGCGAGGGCGTGACGGTGACCGCGAATGGCGAGCTCGTGCTGCTCACCTGGAAGCGCAAGCAGGGTCTCGTGCTGGAACTCCACCCAGAGACCAACGACAAGCCCGCACATTTTGACACCAAACGTACGTTCACGTTTGAAACCATCACGGGTGAAGGCTGGGGCATTGAGAGTGACGGTACGCACCTACTCGTCTCGGATGGCTCGTCGTCGATCTTGTTTTGGGACCCTGTGACCATGACCGAGGTGAAGCGCCTTGACGTCACCTTACGGGGTCAGGCTGTTCGATACCTGAACGAGCTCGAGTACGTGAACGGATTCATCTACGCTAACGTATGGTACCAGC
Organism: Pythium grandisporangium; assembly: GCA_023336285.1. Classification (NCBI taxonomy): domain Eukaryota; phylum Oomycota; class Peronosporomycetes; order Pythiales; family Pythiaceae; genus Pythium; species Pythium grandisporangium. Next base: position 8,027 of record JAADWT010001165.1, read on the forward strand.
CGGTCATTGTCAAAATTGACCCGAGGACCGGCCAGGTCGTGGCCGTGTTTGACTGCTCGGAGCTCATCACACAAGAAGGAGCTAACGTGAATGACGGTGCTGTGCTGAATGGCATCGCCTACGATGGTGACGAGGATGTCTTTTATGTCACGGGCAAGCTCTGGAGCAAGCTCTTCAAAGTGCGCTTGCTTGAGTGAGGCTACAAAGCCACCGAACGTTAGATCTACACACTGAACACTGCCTCCGGTGTATATATGCGTGTGTGTGTTTCTAATGGTCTGCCTGTAGCATGCGTGCCATGGTTTATCAAAAGTATTCAATTGTTTGTTTCCTTTTGCTTGGATTCGCTATGTGTGAGGCCTATCGTCCTTCCTCCTACGCAATATCTGGTCACGCTTACGAGTCATGCCTTCTTCTCCATACACCAGCGCTGTATTCGTCTCCCTCATGGAGGGTGCCAACCCGTGAGTCGCGACCGTTTGCGTGACACTGGTGCTGCTTGGCCTTGGTCCCTGGTCCTGGTCTATTCCTCCTCGTCCTGCGCCACGAAGGGGTTGGAGATCTCCTCCGTGCCCTCCACGGGGGACACGAGCGTCACGGACGTGCCTCTGCACACCACGAGGCCGATCTTGCGCGTCTTGTCCGTCACGCGGTACTCGTCGCTTGGGTCGCGCACAAACTCGACGCATTCGTCCAGCACGAGGTTGACCAATTGGTCGTAGCCCTTGAGGATGCCGTGCACCTCGCGGCCGCCAAAGAACTTGACCCGCACGGGCTGATCCACATACTTGGCGAGGTCCAGGATGTCGCGCCGCGGCGGGGCGCCACTGCCACCGCCGTTGTGTGCGCTGCCGTTGGTCGCCATGCCGATAGAAGAGTCAATCGCGTGGCGCTGCTTTTTGATTCGGAAGACGCACAAAATGGAGCTGCTCAAGGGCGCGCCTCTGGATGCGACCAAAGAACCTTGATGGACGATGATTGGCTAAAATGGTGGAATTCAAAGAGTTTGATTGGATGATAATGTCGTAAGGTAATGTTCGGGGGGAATCGATCCAATCTTTCGAGCGACACTCAAAGGAGAGGACGTCGAAGCAGGAGACGAGATGCGAGCGATTGCATGGGACGAGCGAGTGCTGGCAGCGCTGACGAGTGCAAAGGAGGCCCCCGTGGAACGTACGCACTCTCATATCTCATGTGTGTAGATCCGCGGGGTCATTGGCATTGACAGGGAACGACTGCGTTTGGATGGACCGCGCATATGTAGAATTCGAGAATCTGAGCAAGATGGCGGTGTTGCTCTTCCACGCCGAGAAGCAGAGCAAACGCAGGCTGACACGGACAGCATGTACGTGTGGTACTATTAGATCTACATGTATGATTCATGTGCATACGTGCGTGGTGAATTATCGCTGACATACGCCGTCCCGATTGGGTCCCAGCGGCGTGTGGGTGGGATCATGAAAGGACAGAGGGCGCGGTGCTGGCAATCGCCAAGATCCTGATGGATGCAGCAAAGGTAAGGTGCTGTAGTTGAATTGTATCTGCACGCATCGTCATCCGGTTATTGATCGTTGATGTGCTTGGCGTTTGCACTATCGCAGGCGGAATGGTCGGACGATGAGATGCAAGCCGGCTTGGCTAGCACACTTCCTGTTGATCACAGCAAGACATTGAGCAAGGTACAGCTTCATGTGCAATACCCACCGCGTGACCACGTGTCACTTGGCGATTGTATTGAACCAATACTCGTCATCTATGTAGCTCTATGGCAACCACCGGGACATGATCGCGCTAAGCGTCCGCCGTGACACGGACCTGCAGATCTCCAAGTACCATTCCTTGGATTGGCGCATTGACCTAGAGGTATGAAAATGTACGACCATGTAGGTGCACCACCGGTCAAGCCATGGCTAACTCTCACGCCTGTTTCCGTTATTGTATGTATTGGTGCGCATTCAGCTCGCTAATCGCATGACACGCAACGCACCCCACCCTATTGTCACGCTCGCATTGCATACGACGCCACCTCCAGTGCAAGCGACGACTGGGGAACAAGCCGAGATCGCTCGAAGCGACGTGCCAGTGCAACAACAAACCACATGCTTGCGCGTGGATTATGCCAACCTCAAAAAGCTGCAGCACCAGCTCGAAAAGGCGCTACTGGCGGGTGACTCGGTCCATGTGAATCGCATGCACCGCTATCTGCGTTAGCTAGCGAGCCATGGACGAGTGGATTGGGTTTCATATCCTGCAGGGGGTCTATATATTATTGCGACATCACTTGGATACCGTACACTATTGTATGTGTTTCTTCTTGCTTATGGGCGCTTTGTGAAGCTGGTGACGTCCTCGAGCTGCGCCTTCGTATGCTCCGACATCTCGTCGGGGCGTTGCATAATCAGTTCCCTGAATTTCGACGTGTTCTTGGACACACGCTTGACATCCGGCTTCAGCTTGGTCTCCTACAAGTTGTCGAAGGTCAAGTATTAGATGCATCGCATTTCGTCATATTATTTTTGATTTTGATTTTGATTCATTCGGGGGGGGGGGGGGG
>JAADWT010001166.1:0-10576 GCA_023336285.1 Pythium grandisporangium
CCCCCCTCCCCCCAGGGCGCTCTACTCCGTTTTTCTTTTCTTTTTTCTCGTCTCCGGTGCTCTCCATCGTGTTAGGCCGGTAGAACTCTTAAACATCGGGCCGCACTATGCCTGTAGCTTACCTCGCACCACCACTAGCCGCACCCGCGCCACGCAGTTAGGCCCAGACCTTGAGTAAGGTGTCCCAGCTGCCCGTGCAAAGCGCCTGGCCCGTCGGGTTGACGCCCAGACACGACACACGGTTCTCGTGGCCCGCGAGCTGATAAATGTGCTGACCCGTGGTGCTGAGCACATCCCAGCAGTAGCAGTTGTAGTCATCGTAGCCGGCAAAGAGGAAGCGACCCGACTTGGAGAACGACACGCTCGTGATGCCGCAGAGAATCTTGTCATTGCTAAAGTTGTTGAGCTCGCCATAGGCGCGGAGATCAAAGAGACGGCAGGATGAATCATCCGACCCCGTGCCCAGCGCATGCCCATTCGGGAAAAAATCGACCGAGTTGATATCCGACTCGTGGCCATGGAACGTGTGCGTGGTCTTACTGGTGCGGATGTCCCAGACCTTGGCCGTCGAGTCGCACGAGCCGGAGATGAACATGTTGGGGTTGTGTGGGTTGATGCTCACCGACATGACATCCCCCGAGTGGTCCCGGAACGTGGTCTTCACTTCCCCGCTTTCGACGTCCCAGAGGATGCAGTTGGAGTCCCCCGAGGACGTCACGATCTGGGTCTCGTCGATGAAGCGGCAGCACGAAAGGTAGCCGTCATGGGCCGCTAGCTCCCTCGTGGCGCGCATGACCTGGGCCTGGGAGAGGTGGAAGATGGAGCAGAGGTTATCCAGTCCCCCGCAGGCCACCATGTTGCGCTGCTTTTGCTCAAACGCACAGGTCATGACCCAGGACGAGCGCAGCGGGATGGCCTGGATCTTGTTGGTGGTCTGCGCGTTCCAGACGATGAGCTTGCCGTCCTGGGACGCCGACACGAGCGAGCTGCTGTCCCCACCCCACTGCATGGCGTAGATCTTGCCGAAATGGCCCTTGAGCAGGCGACGGCACTTGGGCGCCGCTGGGATGGGCTTGGCCCCCGAGGCACCGGCGCTCTTGAAGCCGCCATCGGCCTTTTGCTCGCGGGTTTTCTCAATCTTCTCCTTGAGCTGCTCGCATTTCTTCTTGAGCTCGGCCGCGTCCGCCATGATCCCGGATTGACTCTCGCTGGTCCCTCCAGCTGATCCAGGCTACGCCAAAGACAAGAGACAATAGCGACAATAGCTACCGAGCAACCAAGCTACAGGGCTACCGAGCTGCTATAGGCTGCTACTGCTCCTGCTCCTGCTACTGCTACTGCTTGTGCTCTTGCTTGTCGCGCGTGGCGGCTGGGCTCTCAGTCGATCGCGCTGCTGCGCTGACGGTCTCCTCTCGGCTTTGCTCCCTGATTGCGATGGCGGCACTGCGCCAACGGACGACGTGAGCGATTGACTGGGCAAGAGGAGGGGGGAGTGGAAGCAAGGCAGCAAGGTAGCGAAACCCACGCTGATGAATGGAGCACTGAAGCACTTGGATAGGGCAATGAGAAGATGGTGCGTCTGGTGACGCTTCACTGTTTGGAGAGGATGCGACGCTTCCCACCAGGGGAGCGCTTGTTGTTGGCGTTTGTTGGCGTTTGTTGGCCTTTGTTGGCCTTTGTTGGTTTGGTGGCGCTTTGATACGCAGAAAATAATAGAACGCGAGCGGTTACGGGTTTTGTGTGTGTGTGTTACTGCTTCTTTATGTTTAGATGGAAGGGATACGTTAGACCGCAAGAGGATGGGGAGGGGGGATGGTGGGCGTGAAACCACCAGGCAGCGGAGTTGGGAGGGAAGATCGTTTCAACGGCAGAAAGAAAATGGAAGTCGTGAAAGGACGAAGAACGCAAAGCAAAGAAAGAAAACTGGGCTCGAAAATAATGGAAAGAAACACGTTGAAGGTAAACAAACCGGTTGAGCACTGGTGCTGACTTCTTGAATAGCTGGAGGGATCAACCTCTATTAGGTTTCAAAGAAAATCGACCAGCCGCGACGTAAATAATAGCGCACGAAACGACGCGAAAACGCCTGGTGATTCGCTAAAACTGAAATCTGTAGCCATCTCGCATTTGCACCAAGTAATCCTCGACGTCTCTGCGAAAAATGCTCCAAACCGCTCGACCTCAGGTCGCTCTCAAGGCGTTCGCAATGCAAACCCAAGACCCGTGTGCGTGATGGACACCACGACTGCCGTGCGCAGTCCAAAGCGGACGCCTCGACGTGCGTTCCCCACGCCACCTCCTCCAGTCCGCCTTAGTGCCCCCAGTGTGGCCGTTAATGTTGGACCTGGCGCGGGGCTCTCTTCACGATCAGAACCAGGGCTCAATACAGGGGCGTCGGGTTGGCTGCCTCCAATATCGCTACTGGATGTGCCATCTCCACGAGGCGAACGAGGCGGTGGGCCGAAGGCCTTCAAGGTGACCCAGGACTTGCACGAGTACGCAACAGCTCACGTCGATACCTGGCCACTGGCCGGTCACAACCATTCTGAACAGGCATCGACTAGCCATGCCAATGGCCTACCCTCGCCGCTATCACCACGCATTCGTAAGGTGCACGCGCGTCAACGGCTACTGGACGATAGCAAGTCCCAGCCGTTGCTCCTGCAGGAGCTGCAGACCTTCCTCCACGACGAGCTCGCCATGCTCGCGCAGCAGCAGCAGCAGCAGTCCACACGACGAGAAGGAACCACGGTAGAGGACAATGATCCGAATGCGGGTGGAAAGCCCACTGTAGCCACACCACCCAGGCTCACACGGTTGCACGTCTTCCGTCAGCTTTTCCAGCGAGTGATCGATGGCTTCACAGTGTACGCTCCGCTGCTGGCCAAGATCAAGCACGCCTACGACACGACTGTCGACGCACTGCTGGATGAAACCCAGCTGCTGCCGCAATTACGATCCGAGCTGCAGTCTCTCCAGACGCAGTGCCTTCTCGAGCTGAGCCAGCACCAGTTGCGCGCCAAGCAGAGCCACGCAGAGATGCAGCACACGCTCAAGGACACGCAGGGCAGACTGGCCGCCGCCGCGGCCGAGCTGTCGAGGCTAACCAAGGAGAACGCGTCGTTACGAAGTACACTACAACTTGTGGAGACGCGCAACACGGAGATGCAGAACTCGAACGCGACGCTCGTGAATGGGCTCAAGCGACACGATGAAACACTGCGTCACATCCACGAACGCTCACGAGAAGAAGGTGTCGTGCTGCAGCAGATGGCCAACAAGTACCATCGCGCATGCGAAGAGATTGCCGAGCTCAAGAAGACCATCTCGGCGCTGGAGGAGAAGGTGGGCGGCGTCCACGTGGCGGCCGACAAGGCCACGATCGCACTGCTCACGAGAGAGCTACAGGAGCTGCACCACCATCACCAGGACCTCGTGCGGTCCGTGGCGGCTTCCGGTTCGATGGCACCGCTCGCTCTCGTGGACGACCGGCAAGACGGTAGTCATGGTAGTAGCGATACCTCGCTGAGGATGGCGGCCATATCGCCGCCACAGGTGCTGCACCATATTCTCTTGCGTGTGCTCAAGGCGCATGGCATTTCCACCACACTGAGTGAGTTACTGGAGGCGTTAGACCCGACACGGAGCCGGGGCACATCCGGAACGGCCCAGACGGGTGGTTCACAACCAGCGATGGCTCTCAGCAAGTCTCGGTCCCAGGTGCGATTCAGCGAGCCGCTGTCACAAGCCAGTGGTCCAGGCGGTCTAAACGTCCTATCAGGACCCCAGACAGCACGTGTGGAGGATGGAGGACTGGGAGGACTGGGCTCAGCTCCCGTTCACGCATCAATTGACCTGAGTTTTGCACTTGAACGGCTCACGACCTCGCTCACGGAGCGCATCCGCGTGCATCACGAGCAGGTGCTTCAGCTGCAACACCTTACCACACAGCGTGACGTCTCTGCAGCCAGAACGTTCCTCACCACAGGACCTGTAGGTGCTGGAACGGTGAGTACTGAGCCAGCCGAGTGCTCCCGACCAGAACCTCGCGAGATCACCGCGTTCACCAGCGCCACCACGACTGTGCTCACGCCATTATTGGCGACCAATGATTTCTTCCAGGGACTCGGGCTCACGGCGGCACCCCCGATCCGGTCCAGTTCCCCCGGCAACAACCAGTCTCAAAGGCGGGCCCTCCTTGCCTGGTTCGTGGATGGCCACGTACCCGAGTTCCTCCGCTTCGACGGCGTGCTGCGTGACCGTCACTACGCGCGCCAACACGTGGAGACAGTGATCAGCAAGATCTGGCATCAGAAAGACGAGATGGACAAGGTCAAGCGCAGCCACGCGCTACTGGCCACGGGGTCAAGCCTGGTGGCTGCGAGCCAGACCGGTATCAACAGTGGCTTGTCATCTGCGACCGGCACCTCTTCCTCCTTGTCCTCGCACGCTCACGTACCGTTGGCCAAAGTGTTTTGGCTGCACCTGCAACGCGCCAGCATGGGCGATCACCAGGAGGCCGTCGAATCGGCCTACAACCTCGTGGCGGCGCTGGACCGGTTCAGCCGCTTGTCGGCCGACTGCCGGCTCTTCCTCCTAGTGCTGGGTGGTCAGTTGCCCGCCGAGGCCCGCGCCGATCAATCGCGGGAGCTCCTGCTCGTGCATGACGCACTGGCAGCGCTGCACCGCGAGCAGCAGCAGCTTCGCCTCGTCACCGCCTCCTCCTCCTCCTCCTCCTCCTCCTCGAGCCAATATGAGGTAAGTAGTGAGGCCACAACGGCAAAGATCAGGTCTGAGGCCCCAGGGCTCACTCTGGCCGAGGCCGTTCGCGCGCTTCGCCAACTCTTCACGTGGAAGACAGACATGCAGCTAGACCAGCTGCATCGCGCCATGCTCCTGGACCAACGAGGCAACCCGCAGGCCAGTGTGGAGTACGCCATGCTACTGCAACCCTCAGCACCAGCGCACGCCGAGACCAGTCGGGGTGGCTCGCGAATAAGAGGCATGGGGCGAGCCCTGTCAGCGACCGCCTCCGGTTCCCATTTTGCCGAGGCACTGCGCGTACAATACCTCGAGGACGTGGTGCAATACCGCGAGTATCTGCAGCAACAGGTGCGTCAGTTGCTGCGTCAGCCCAGTAGCGCCGAGCCTGACGCAACGACGACGGCGGTCGCTGTGAACGAGGGTGAGCCCGGGGCCTCGCATATGGTGGCGATCCGTGCGCTTCGTGACTGCCTGCAACGCAGCGACGTGGCCAAGCCCGTGCAGGAGATCAATCTCTGGCTCGTGCGTGCCACGGGGCTCTCGATGGACCAGATCCTGACGCAGGATGCCGTGATGCTGGACGCGCACCGGTTCATTGCTACACTACCCAGCCTACTGGTCAAGCCCTCGGGCAAGTTCCCGCGCCCGGGTGATCGCCGAGGCAGTGACAATAGTGCTGGTACTAACCAGAGTGTTGGGGGAGGAGGAGCTGGACGGGACCTACTACGCTCCAGCGGCGAGCGAGCGTCCACGTCAGCGAGTGAATAGAAAGAAAGAGAAAAAAATCACAAGCTCAACCGGGATACGACTGGCAGATTGGTGTTGCTGTTGCTGTTGCTGTCAGTGGTGATGATCGCGGTGGTGGTGGTTAGTCCATTCGGTTAGTCCTCCATAGGAGCAAATTAAAGCGGACGACCAGTGTGGATCTCCCAGGGCGCGGAGCGTCTGCCCACAATGTCCCCCGTCTTGGTGAGCGGAGGCAAGTGATGCCGCATACCTACGCGGTCTCGCCCACGCGGTGGCGACGACGACAAGCGCTTGCCGTCAGATAGACCGTCCTCTTTCATCTCCAGCTTGGCCTCCCCTTCAGTTCGCTCCGTTCGCTCCGGTGCCCGTTGCTCCTCCTTGTCCTCCTCCTTGCCCTCCTCCTGAAACCACTGCGCCGTGGCCTCTTCCTCGGCTCGCTTGTCGGCGCTGCGTAGGTACCGCGTCTGTGCCTCCTCGGCCTCCATCTCCTCTCGCGACACACTGCTCGATGTCTGCCACAGCAACAGTGTCGCGCCCGCCAGCCAGTCCTCCTCGCAGTCTTCCATCTCCTCCTCCCTCCCCACTCTGGGCGTATGGCTGGCACTCGCCGACGAGAACGATCGCACCAGATAGCCACGCCCCTTGCCGGCCAGCGACGGCAGCAGCCCAAAGAATCCGAGCCCGTCGCGTGGCATCCGTGCCAGCTCCTCCAGCTCTCGCACCATCATGTAGAAGGAGCCACGTCGGTACACGATCACCAGCACGGCCGCATTCACGATGCCCTTCCACACCAACAGCTCCACGTCCTCGCTCCTCGCGCCATCTGCGTCGTCCTCTGTCAGCCCCCAGAGCAGAGCCAGGGGCGCGGCAATCGCCAGCTCGTAAAAGCACTCGCCTCCGTCCGCTGCCTCAAGCCAGCCACTCAGGTGTCGACCCAGCCAGTCCGCGCTATCCGATGAAGTGGCGCTGTCGATGGCGACGCTGGTGACTTCACGCAGGAACGACTCGAGCCAGCTCTGCGAGTCCATCAGTAAGGCCAATAGCACGGGGGCCAGGGCATCAAAGCGTCTGCGTAGCGCACTAGCGCGTGTCGTTACGCTTTCTGCTGATGATGATGAGGAAGTGGGTCCAGCGTCTTGCCAGGCCCCAGTAAAGACCAGCGAGTTGATGGCTTGTGCCTTGAGCGCCGGCAGAGCCGCGGCACTTAGTGTGCCTAGGTCGTTCAGCTCGCTGGGACGCATCCGCACGCGACCGCTGTAGGCAAACTCGTTAAAGTGGAACACGGCCTCTGCGTCGCACTCGTGGTTATCATCCCGTCGGCCTCCGCCGCCACCACCTCCTCTTTCTTCTTCTTCCTCCTCCTCTTCCTCCTCTGACTCGCTGTATTCATAGTCCTCATGCTTGCCATCGTCGTAATCCACCAGTCTCGTGTTGGGCTTCCTCGCCATCTTCTTGGTCTGCTTCGTTGGTTTGGCCATAGGCTTGCGATGGGCATGCGTGAGGCGATACCGAGGCGGTGGTTTCACAGAACGCCCATGAGCGTCCTGCACCGGCAAGAGACAATAGAACTGCGTATCGTTGGCGTCCAGGCGAGTGGCTCGGCGCAAGGGCACGGGGGTCACCTTGGGTGACGCCGATGACTGCACGGCCTTGCCCTGGATGGAGAGAGCCGCATCCTCGGGTAATGCGCACCACAATACTAGCTGCTTGAGGTCGTCGTCCCTACAGAGAGAAGGCATACAGCTACAGGGTCAATGCCATGCCAATCAACTATAGAGCGTAGTCATGTGTATCATCCGTACCGATATCGCCGCAGGACGACGCAGGGACCTCTACAAGAGACTGCATCCACGTTACAAGGCCCACAGGCCAAAGCAGCGGGAGAGAATGAGATACATAATAGACTCGTTAGCAATCGACAACGAAGGAAGAAAGAAATAAGGGAAGGTCTACCAGCCGTCCATGAAGGTCTACCAGACCAGCAGTACGCACTGTTGGGAATGAACGTGTCCTCGAGTGCGAGTTCGTCGGCGTTCTCGCGCAGTGCCACCAGGTACGAGTCGCCCTGGTACACAATGTCCAGCAGCACGCCACGCACGACGATCTTCATGACCACGAGCACGACGCCCGTCGACGCAAACCCTTGATGGGTGGCCGAGTGGGTCTGCAGCTCAAAGAACGTCGGGTTACTGGGCGAGGCCATCCAGTGAAACTCGCGCGAGGCCTCATCAATTCGAGCCAAGAGCTTATCCTTGCTCAGTTCCTCCACCATGAACTCGCCCACTTCCTCCATCTGATAGACCACGTCGCGTAGTCCGCGCGTGAGGTGCGAGACTTCCTCCACGGCCACGAGCTCGTCCTGCACAGCCTGGAACTGCGGCAGCAGCAGCGGCACGTCCTCCACCGTGGGCACGACAGAGGCATGGCCATCGTCGTCTCCATTATCCTGGTCCAGCAGCGTGTCGGGCAGCGCAAAGGGTCCATAAAAGTAGTGCTGCCCACTGGCGTAGAGCAGCTGGAAACGCGGCGATGACGAGAAGGGTCTGGCCGCTTCACAGGCAGCCTCTAGCGCTGCATACCTATGCTGTTGCTCCTGCCATCGCTTGGTCCTTGCAGTAGACGGATCGCAACGGCGGTGCGAGCCCAGGGCATCCTCGTCCGGGGCGGTGCGACTGATATTTCTTGGATCGCCAACGAGCTCACTCCGCACGAGCGGATCGATTGGTGACGGCGCCGCATGTAACAGCACGTACATGCGCGTAAAGCCCGCGCGTGCCACGTCGCCATAGTGCTCCGAATCGTACGACGACGACACGGCGCTTCCCTCTGCAGACGACGACATGGCGAGCCCTTGGGGGGTCTGTCGCCAATCGCCGCCCGGCTGCCCTGTCATGCGGCGTGACGCATCATTGCGATCTTGAACGGTCGCGGCGCCGTCAATGAGGTGGCGCACATCAAATCAGGCACGTGTGATAGCGTGGACCACGTTGTTTCCTGCCTACCTGTTGGCGTTGGTCGTTGATTCCCCAGAGACTGTTGGTGTCCAGCTGGTCGCTGGCGCCAGGATGCAGACGGACTGGCTGACCAGTGGCCTTGTGGACGAAAAGACTGCGCGTGCGCCACATGGAGAACATGCCTTGATGGAATGATCAGAGAGCACCAGATCCATCCACCCAGCTATGTACTGTAAAGAACCGGTTTCCTACACTGGCGGTCACTGAACGTATACGTCCAATCAAGAGGAGGCACATGGTGCAACGATCCAAATAGCCAGCTGGCAGAAGGGCACTCCCCCCCAGCGAATTGTGACGAGGATGACCGCTCGCTGGTTGTTGGTGTCGCTTCAAGAGCCACCACCTCCTTTCTTCCCCGACAGAAACCAGATAAAAACCATGCGATCCGCGCAGGACACCGTGTGTCCAGGGGGCAACCGGTTCCGTCCACAACCCACGCTCCATGGAAACAATTGGGCAACCAACGCCACACACAAAAAACAAACCTGTCGTTGGCGCATGCGAGTGAGATGGCATGAGAGGGAGACCGATCAGCCCACAACAGCACCAACACCACCAACAAAAGAACAGCCCGCTCACTTATTAGTCTGTCTGTTGATAGTATAGCCCACGTCCGTAAAGGTGCCCCACGCAGGTGAGACCTTCGATAGACCAGAATCCGCACCCTGGACTATAGAGCATTGCTCGATTCGCCTTCAACCCCTCACGATCCATCATCACCATCCTCACCCACGCACCATCACCATCACCACCACCACCACCACTAGCATCATGGCCGCACTCGCTCACTCGCCATCGCTCCAGTTCGCGCTGCCCGCTCGACGCCGGGCTCGCACGGAGGTGGCCAGCCAGCACCGCACGCAGTTAGACTGCTCCGACGACCTGGGCTCCAACGACGCCCTGGGCGGCATGGTGGACTCGCTCGCGGCCATCACGTCCTACTGGCTCACCGAGACGGCGTCCTCCGCCTCGGCCTCGGTGCTGGCCGTGTCCTCGTCCACGGCATCCGCCGTGGCCACGTCCATGACCATGGCCACGATGATGACGGCCTCCGTCACGGCCGCCGCCTCCACCAGCAGCAGCGGCTGTGGCGGTGGCTCGCTTGAGGCCAGCGAGGGCGAAAGCCTCTTGGCGTACCGCATCCACTCCCGCTGGGACGACGAAGTGGAGCAGGACACGTTCGACCTGCTGCCCGAGTCGATCCTGCCCATGTCCCCACGCACTGCCCGTCGTCCGGAATGGGAACCATCGGCCGATGAGCCCATGTCCCCCATGTCGTCCATGTCCGTGGGCTCGGACCATTCGTCCTCCTCGCCCTCCGCCAGTGTGCTGCGTGGGTGCCACGTGGACCAGGCGCTGCCGCCATCGGCGATGCTGGACATGGCGGCCCTGGCGTCGTCCACCACGGCAGCCACGGCGGCACTGACCTCGCTCTTCTCGTTCGACGCCAGTGAAGACGGTGATGGCCTCCCCTCGGTCGTCGAGGATGAAGAGGCCGCGGACACGGATGAGGATGAAGACTTTTTGGTCATGTGTGAAGAGGTCATGTACCCGTACCCAGCCAAGAAGAAGAAGAGCGACGAGATGGAGGAGCAAGAGCAAGAGATGGAGCAGGACAAGGTCGTGGCGGAGGAGGCGGCGGCGCAGTGGGGGCTGCCGGCGGCCCTGGGCTGGGCCTGGCAGCGACGACAGACCGTGGTCTAAGCCAGAGCGGAGATGGAATTCTCTCCCCCCCCCCGCTATCACCTCTACCACTTCTATCCGCTGGTCGCTGGCATCGCACCCCCGCGGCATCATCTCCTATTGTGTATTTATTTCTTTTGATGAGGAAGGTAGTAGTGCGGAGGGATGGCAATTGGATGTTTGTTGTCTGTTCATCATGAGCGTGGTCATGGTGCATTCATTGCGACCAAGATGATCACCACCAACACACACACACGAATATAAGTATTATGTCATTCAAGCAAGCAAGCTTAAATAAAAGGTGTCGCTCATTTGCTCTTGCAACCAACTCCAACGCCAACGCCAACCACTCTGCAATACGCATGCAC
>JAADWT010001167.1:0-10573 GCA_023336285.1 Pythium grandisporangium
ACGACCCACGATGACAGGGAGAACGTGACGCGATCAAGCAACGAGGGGTGAGCGATCGATTGGTCTGAACGATTGACAGAAGACACGTTCCGGCCACAGCCAGCACACTGCTGCACGCAAGCAGTGACAAGTCCAAGAGCAGCGTAGCGCGTGGTTGAATAGGGATGAAGGAGGGATGCTGGACACGACGGGCGCGGGTGACTCTTTGGTGTTTGCTGACGGGGGGATAACCCGCTGGTCGACGTCACATGCCCCGGCTAATAATACAGCAAGGGTGGGGTTGCAATACTGCACGAGTCAGGTCGCCTCGATCCAGACAGCGGCATGATACAATGTCTCTTGCTGGCTGCGTTTCATCAAATGCGAGATCGTGAGCCAAACGCCAAAATGCCAAAATGTCAAAACGCCAAAATACCAAAATGCTACGCTACCGCAATGCTCGTTCACACGTCACACATTCCGTGAAACGGATGTTGAAGCGGAATGCGATCCGTTAGAAATAGACACGTGCATGATGTATCTAACACGTCTAACGTACCCACTTCGTCGTCGCCAATCCCAGTGGGGCGACGGTACCAGGTACCGTCGTTTTCTCTTCATCGTGTGCGGCCATCAGCGTCGTTGGGTCGGTCGCCAATCGAAATGAGAAGGCGCCGCGTCCTTACCTGCCCACGTCTGCCTTCACTTCACTGACGACGCAACAACTGACGCCTCCTCCGCCACATCAACGTCAAGCCAAAGCCACGCAGCCTAAGCCATCGCCATCGCCAACACCAACTCGCCAACACCACCACTAGCACCGGCACCACCAAGCACGATGCCCCGTGAGCGCGCCGATTCCGCCGCAACGTCGGCCACGCGGCGTGCGTGGCGCAAGCTGCAGCTGCAGCAGCGCCGCCAGCTACAGCACGCCGTCGTGATGGCGGACGCCAGCGAGCGCGCGCTCTGGGCACCCACGCTCGAGACGGCCGTCAGCCTCTTGCTTGTGCCCCGCGCGCTGTCAGCGCTCGTCAACCCGATCGCCGACTGCGATGAAGTCTTCAACTACTGGGAGCCGCTGCATTACCTGCTCTACGGCTTTGGCTTCCAGACGTGGGAGTACAGCCCCGTGTACGCGCTGCGCTCGTACGTCTACGTGCTTGCCCACGCGCTGGTGGCGCGCGGTGCCTCACTGGCGCTCCGACTGGGGCTCTCTGTCGGTGGCGAAAACGTGTCCAAGATACTCGTCTTCTACACACTGCGAGGCGCGCTGGCGCTCTTGTCAGCGTGCTGCGAGGCCCAGCTCTACCGCGCCTGCCTGGCACGCTGGGGACGACGCACGGCGCGCTATGTGCTGTGGTTTCTGCTTTTCAGCGCGGGCCTCTTCCACGCCAGCACGGCGCTGCTGCCCAGCACAACGGTCATGTACCTCGTCATGCTCTTCCTCTCGTGCTGGATGGAGCGACGCCACTACGCCGCCATCGCGTGCGGCATCGTGGCCGTACTCTGCGGATGGCCCTACGTCGGCGTGCTCTTCGTGCCCTTCTTCGTTGATACGCTTCGCGCGCGTGGCGTCGTGCGCAGTCTGCTTGCGGGGATCGCCGTGGGGGCTGGTGTGCTGCTGCTGGAGCTGGCCGTCAACTACGTCTTCTACCAGCGCGTGGTCGTCCCAGCCTGGAACATTGTGCTCTACAACGTGCTGAGCAACGACACCGACTCGACACTCTATGGCACAGAGCCCTGGAGCTTCTACGCTCGCAACCTCGTGCTCAATTTCAATGTCGTGGCCGTCTTGGCGATCCCGACGCTGGCCTGTGTCTTCCTGTTACCTGCATCCCCAGCCAGTTCGATCGCGAGTCGAATCGCGTTCCTGTCCCCACTGTACGTGTGGCTGGCCATCATGACGGCACAAGCGCACAAGGAGGAACGCTTCTTGTTCCCAGTCTACCCACTGCTCTGCCTTGCCGCTGCCGTCACGCTGAGTGCACTTGTTCATGTCGGGAATCGTATGCAGGCCAAGCTGCGGCGTCACCGCGCGCTGGTTTTCCTTGTGCGAGCAGCGGTTGCTTTGCTTGTCTACGGCACAATGACAACGTATGCGGCACTCTCGATCTCGCGCGTGGCCAGCAACGTGATCAATTACTTGGCGCCAATGCGTGTGTATCAGCATCTTCACGACCACGTGCTTCCGTCGTCCACGTCCCTGGCAACCAGCTCGACAACACCGACGCGATTGTGTGTGGGTAAGGAATGGTACCGGTTCCCGTCAAGTTTTTTCATTCCAACGAATGCCACAAGCGTGAGCTTCTTGCGATCCGAGTTCCGTGGTCAGTTGCCCAAACCATTTGAGCAGCATGACATGGGAACATCCGTTATTCCGAGTCACATGAACCACCTCAACCAGGAAGAACCCACGCGGTACACGGAGTTGGCGGACTGTGACTACGTCGTGGACCTCAACCTGCCCACACAACAGGAAATCAAACTCTGGGAGCACCCTGAAGAGTGGCAGTGGATCTATGGGGACGCGTTCTTGAATGCCGACGCATCCGAGTCGCCATTCCGATCGTTCTACGTGCCCATGCTCACGCCGCGCCGTGTCAAATTTGCCACCTACGCAGTGTACAAACGGATCAAGCAGTAATAACAGCCATCTAGCACAAGCATAGCCATTGGCATTGACACCCGCAACACCACATAGCAAGATACAACTAGATAGTCCTCAAGCAATCACATAAACATTCCCATATCCCTTCCGTGAACTCTGAGTGGTTGCTCTCGGCGTCAACCTGCGTTGCACCTTCCAGTTGCAAAATTACAGTCCGCCTGGCATGGCAGTGCGTTGGGCTTGTAGTTGTTGTTGCTGTTGTTGCTGTTGCTGCTGCTCCTGAGAGCGGGCACTAGCTTGAGCCACTGCCTGAGGGAAGAGCTGCTCGATCTGCTCGGCGCATTGGTTCACGTTGAAGCAAATTGATGCGATTTGCGCATCAAACGCTGGCAGCACGTCATCGTCCGCGCGGCCAAACTCGAGAAAGCCCGCACACTGGTCAATCGTGCCATTCATGCGCTCCTCACAGATCATGGTGGCAGCCACACGCTCGGCACTGGCGGCGTCAATCTCAAGCAATTTACCCAACTCGGTCAACGAAATGCTGGTATACACGCGGGAAACCGCCAGCAAATTGTGCTCCAAGAACGCATGCTCGAGAACGGTGAATCCATTAGCAAGCACAGCGCGCTGGTGCGGCTGCAGGCTGTCGGCGAAGTGCACGAGCTCGGGGCGACGAATCAATTGTTCCATGTACATCTTCTCGAGAATCGGTGCAAATTCACTGTTCTTGACGCGCTCATCCTTGTACAGCGTGCCCAGCAACCGCGAGCGCTGGGGTCCAGCAGATGCCAGGATGGCGCAGGTCACACCCTTGTTGAGAAGTGCCAGCAGGTCGTCCGGGTCCACTTCATCCGGCTTCGACTGCGAAAACTCGTAGTAGCGCAGCGCGGCATCCAGAAACTTGCGCTTGGCATCCAGGATGCGCGCGTACGAGACCTGGTACCGTAGCTTGAGCGTCCAGTCCTCCACGCTGTGGATGAAGCGGGACGCACGGTTGATAAAGTTCTCGGCGTCCACCGTCTCGTCGTCCTGCAGGTAGAGCTCCGCGATCTTGACGTACTTCTCAGCCTTTTGCATGTCCGTGTACTGCCGTGCCGAGGACTCGAGGTTGATGGCTGCCAGCGCCTTGGCCGCTTCAATGTACTCCTCCTCATCCATGTAGAGCTCGGCCAGCGCCTCGCGGAAGAGCACGTCGGGTTCCTCGAACGAGATGAGGCGCGCCTTGATCTTGACCAGGCAAAACTGCAGCAGATCCATCTTCCAGGGGTGCTTCTCGGGGTCAAGCGGCTGCACGATGGTCGCGAGGTGCGTGATCGCCTGCAGATATCCACGATAGATAGAGAGGGAGAAGGCAGGGCATCGTGGAACATGAGATAGATAGAATGTCAGGATGCAACACTGAACCGCATGTGTTCGCTCATCCACCTCCAAAGCTCACGCGTGAAGCAGGACAGCGACGCCAATGAGGTTAATAGACATAGCAAGTTAGCGAGACGCACCGCACGCGAGACGACAAGGAGTACGTCCTCCTCCAGCACTGTGATGATGATCATGCACCAGACGCAGGACAATCCAGTTGGCCAGTTAGCGGCATGCACGCGGAGATAACCTCAGTAACGCTTCTTCACCCACATACACACTTGCACGCGCACACATAGATAAGATAGAGCATGAGAGAGAGAAAGATGCCACGTACAATGCGTGACGATGACCTTGAGCTCGTCCGGGCTCTGCAAGCTTTGGTCCAGCAGCGCCTTGTATGATGTGGTCTTCTCCTTCTGGTCCGCGAGCGCCGCGATCTAACCCACCAGTCATCACCAGCACCACCACCACGGTCACCGTCACCAAGGTTAGTAACCACATCCACCACGCCGTCGCCCTGCGTCATCCCTCTCGCTACTCACGCGCTGCAGCGCCGCGTCTACGTTGCCGCTCGCCATGCTTGTTCCGCTTGCTTTTCTCCTTCTTGGGTAAGGTTTCCTCCAAGGTTTCCTCTCTTCCTGCCGTGGGTTGATTTTCCGCAACGACGATACCCGTACAGACCTACCCAGTGCGCTCCGAATCGATACTACTACTGATCTGGAAGTGCGAGTAAGTTAGCGAAGCCGAGAAAGTACTACTAGTTCGTATCCGTTAGGTGGCAAGTTGGTTACTGTTAAGCGGCGGCAGCGCTTTCTTGGGCTCTCCGCTGTTGCTGCTGCTGCTGCCGCGGCGATGCAAATCGGGACCACCACCACTACTCGTGGATGACGGCGTCGACGGCTTGACGCGCCGCTTACTCTGCGGCGCCATCGCCTGCTGCATCTGCATCTGCATCTGCATTTGCACGTGCTGCTGCTGCTGTTGCTGGGCGTGCTGCTGCAGCACCTGCGGCTTGAGCACGTTAAGCACGCCCACGTTGGGCGTGCGCGCAAACGTCTTGTTGTACATCTCCTCGCGGTTGAGCAGCTCGCGCTTGAGGTAGGCCATCTCGTCGCGCGTGCGCTTGACCAGCGCGTCTCGCTCCGCCACGCCGCGTTCCAGCTCAGCGATGCGGGCCACGTCCTCGTGGCGCGACTCGCGCCGCTGGTACCGGTGTTCCCACTCGCTGACGGCGTGCTGCAGTGCCGCCACCTGCTCCAGCAGCAGCAAGCGCGACTCCTCAAACTGCTCGCTCAGCTGCCTCGTCTCGGCCAGGTTCTCCTCCAGCAGTCGGTTCATGTCCCGCCGAGCCGCGTCCTTGAGCGTCTCCACCTGCTCGCGGTTGTGCCGCTCCAGTGCCGCCAGCTGGGCCGCTGCCTCGGCCATCTTGTCCCTCAGCAGTGCGTCCAGACGCTGCGCCTCACGCTGGGCGGCATCTCGTTCGCTGGTACAGCTCGCCAGCGACTGAGAGAGCTGCTGCGCCTGCGCGGTCAGTTGCGTCACCTCCGTGGCATGTGCTTGCGTCAGTCCCTCCGTGGCTGTGGCGTGGGCCTGGTCCTTACTGTTTGCTTGTTCCTGCAGACGCTGCGCCATCTCCGTGCGCAGCCTTAGCGCCTCGCTGTGCCGTTGTGCCTCTAGACTGCGCTGCAGACTCTCTGTATCTGCAGCGTGCTGTCCTCGCAGCGCCTCCAGCTCGGCCGCATGCGTGGCCACCAGCGCCGCCACGCGCTGCTCGTGCCGGTCGTGCTGCTGGCGCTCGGCGGTGGCTCGCTCCGTGACCAGGGTGTCGCGCATCTGCGCCAACTCTTTCTCATGCCTCGAAAGCGCCTTCGCCATGGCCGAGGCATGCGCCAGCTCGGCCTCGCACCGTTCCTGCCGCTGGCGCTGGGCCTCGCGGTCCCATTGCCCCTGGAACTGTTCGTGGTCCATCCTGCGCATCTCCACCGCGTTCCCCTCTCGTTCTCTGGCCTGCGTCAAGGCCCGTGCCATCTCTTCCTGCAGCGCGTCCAGTGACTGTTGTTTCTCTGCCAACTGCGCCTGGAAGGAGGTGCTGAGCTCGGCGTGTTGGCTCGCGAGCTGCTCAGTGTGAAGCACGTCACCGTCTCGCTGCAGCGCCGCTACTTGCTCCGCGTGCTGTAGTGCCAGCTGCCGCAGCGTCTGCTTGTGGTCCTCTGCAAGCCGCTTGCTCTCGCTCAAGAGCCTGGCCACAGTGGCCTCATGCTCGTGCTTTACTCCGGCCAGCTTCTTCTTGGCCTCTTCGTCGCGCTCACGCTGCGATTGCTTCCCGCTCGCCATCGCGGTATCCCTCTCAGCCGTCATCTTGGCCAGCGCAGCCTCGGCCTGGGCGGCCCGCGTGCTGCTGGCCGTGCTGGTCGCCGTCATCGCCGCCAGCTCCTTCTTGGCCTCGCTCAACATCGTCTGCAGCTCCTCCAGCTTGAGCTGCAGCCGCCCCAACTCGCCTCGTAGCGCCGCCTCCGTGGCCTCGCTCTTGGTCTGCAGCGCACTCAGCTGCTGCGCATGTGCATCAGCGGCATCGGCCATCGCCTTGGCCATGGCCCCACTCGCGCTCTGCTCCCGCTGCACCAGCGATCCCTCCAGCTCACGCAATTTGCTCTCCAGCCGGCTGGTCTCCCCCACTAGCGCCTCTTTCTGTGTGCGCCACTCCGCTCGCTCCATCTCAATAGCGACTGTGTTCTCCTTCTGCTGCTTCTCCAAGCGGGTGTTAATAACCTGCGCTTCCGTGAGTTGCTGTGTGAGCTTACCGACCTGCTGCGCGCTCTCCGCGCTCGCCTTGCCGCGCTGCAACTCGGCCGTCGCCGCCATTTGCTGCGCCTTGCTGATCTCCTTCTCTCTGCGCTCAAGCTGCTCCTGCAGCTGCACGAGCTTCTTCTCCATCTCGCGTAACTGCTCCTGCAGCGCGCGTTTGTCGGCCGCCAGTGTGGCCAGCTCCAGGTCCTTGGCCTGCATGGCGCGGCCAAGCTGCGCGTGGCGCTCGCTTCCTTCTACCGAGTGCTGCAGCAGCTCCAACTGAAGCGCCTCCTTGTCCTTGGCCGCGAGCTGCAGCGCCGCGTCTCGCGCACCCACGGTCGTGCGCAGTGCCGCCAGCTCCTGCTGCAGCTGCGCCACCTGCTCGCCACTACGAACCAGCTTGTCCTGTAGCGTCTGCACATTGACCGAGGCATCCTGCCGCACACTGACGGCCTCTTGCTGCGCGCTCGAGACCTGCAGCTGGAGAGCGCGCAGCTGCTGTTGCGCGAGCTGTGCCTGCTGCAGCAGTGCCTCCTTCTCGCCACGCAGGGCCTCGTGCTGTCCACGTAAGCTCTCGGCCTCGCTCAGCAATCCTTCCATCTTACCCACGAGCGTGGTCTTGACCTCATCCAGACGCTGACGCGCCTCCTCCTGCTGCGTCACCAGCTGTGCCTCCCACTGCTGCCGTGCACTGTCGTTGATCTGCGTGTGACGCGCCGTCGCCAGCGCCAGTTCCTTCTTCAGTGCGTCCTGCTGCTGCAGTTGCTCGGCCAGCATGGTCATGTATTTGGCGTTGGCGCTGGTGACGGTGTGCGCCAGCTCCTCGCTGTGCTGCGCCCGCAGCTGCATGACGTCCTGTGCGTGACGCGCACGCAATGCCTCGGCCTCACTGTCCGCCTGAGTATCTCGCTGCTGGCGTTCCGCCTGCAGTGCCTGCTGCTGCGTCTCCGCCAGTACCGTGAGCTGCTGGATGCGCTCCACAAAGGCCGCTCGGCTCTGCGCCACCTGTTCCTCCAGCATGCGCACGCGGCGATCCACGTCCTGCTGAACTGCCTCTCGTCGCGCCTGCTCCTGTCGCTGGAAGTCCGCCAGATCCACCAGGAAGCGCTGCTTGTCCTGCGCTGCACGGGCTTCCACACGAGCCGCCTGGTCCTTGTGGAGTTGTGCTTGCTCCGTGAGCGCGCGCAGCTTGGTCGTCGCGTCCTGCGTGAGCTGCTGCAGCTCGGCGGCGTGCACAGCGCGCAGGTGCGCCACCTCGCTTTGGAAGTCCTCGTTGCGCGTATTGAGGTGGAAGATGACCTTGGTGAGCTGCGCGATCTTCTTGCTCATCTTGAGGTGCAGCTCGCTGGCGACGAAGTCCGCCATGATGGCCGGCTGGATGGCGGGAAAACTTGGAGGGTGGCGGCCAGGTCACGAGACGAGGCGCATTAACACACACACGGATGCAGGCAGCGAAGGCGCACGGCAAATGATGGAGCGGCGGAAACGCGATCGCAAGGTACCGCAGAAATGAATGAGCGCATGAGTGATTGGTAATTGGGTCATCCACTGCTTTCTTTTTCAGGTTGTGTAGCCATGCTCGAGAAGAGCTCCTCAAAAATAGAACCACGCTGGACAGCTTGCGCTTTCGAACTGGCATAAGCTGTATTGCAGGTCGTACTAGGACCCATTTGGGTGATACCCTCTTGTTACGATACCATTCGATATTACAAGTTACCATATCAAAGAGTGGGCGAACACAAGGAAGGATGGATCGCCGCGTCGTTTCAGGAGCCGCCGCCTCCCCCCCCGCACGAATGGCAAGGACGACAACGATTACGATGAAGATGGAGATGCTGATGACGCTGATGCCGACGCAAATGGCGACCACGAAGCGATACATACACTGGAAGCTGCGCGTGACAGGGACGCTTGTATTGACCACCATCATGTTGCCCATTGTGCACGCCGTGGTCAACTTCCCCGGCGTGGAGTTTAACGCCGCCATGGGGCAGGTGGCGCACGCGAGCAGCTACTACGACTACTCGCCCAACGCCGTCTTTGATACGGCGTATGTAGCGCAGAACGCCATCGATGGCTTCGTTGGGGAAAGCAGCTGGTGGTCCAGCGGAGAGGAGTCCACGGCTACCGGTGCGGCAGCCACCATCGCCGCCAAGCCCTTCTGGCAGCTCAACATGACGTCGACACCACCTAGCCTCAAGCGCATCGTGATCCGGTGGCACGGCTTCCTCACGCCATCCACGTACCGCATCCGTGTGTCTTACATGGGCGAGAATTTTCAAACCATTGGCGTGGTGCAGAGCCAGCCGGTGACGTACGACCGCGTCGACACCATCACTGAAGGACTCGCCTCCGTAGACCCGCGCTTCCAGTTCCTTCGCGTGCTCATGGACGAGGCCAACGTGTGCCAAGACGAGTACTCGTGCGCTGCTGACGCCGCCGTCGCCTCCACCACTGAGCCCGTGATCTACGGCATCCGCGAGTTTGAGCTATGGGCCACGGGCAGCAAGAACAGCGCCCCCAGGACCAGCGAAGGCGACAGTATCTACTACAGCATCTCTGTACTGGTAGCAATGGCGATGATGCCTACCAAGTAAGTAGCCAGTAGCCAGTGGCATGGGTATGGGCATCATCCAAACACGCACGCAAGGCAGGCAACAAGGAAGGCGAAATAAACTCGTAGATAGTATATTGAGGGTCCAACCAACCACGCACGGACAGATAGGGAGACAAAATCGTTCGTAACATTCAAGACCTGTACGGAGACGATCGGCACACACAACGTTGACAGCCAGGAGGCGACGAACCGCGCTTACAGGCCCGAGGCGTTCGCGTCCAGCGTGAAGATGGCGCCCTCCGACGACTTGCTTTGCTTGGCGGACCGGCGGCGCTTGTACACGTACGCGAGCGCACCCAGCACGAGCACGGCGCAGCCACCAGCCACAAGGGGAGCCACAAGCGCCGATCCAGAGTCGCCGTTCTCCTCTGAATCCTCAACGTCGTCCGATTTGAAGTTGACAGCGTTGGTATCAAAGTCACCGGCCGCGGCGGGCGCTGACAGCACCTCGCCAACGTACTTGGGGACGTCGGCATCGGCACCGGTCTGTGAAATGGGGGATTTAGTGTCCTCAGCCAGCACGGGGGACTCGGTCAGCGACGCCGGCTCCGTCAGGGTTGGCTCTTCCTCCTCGTCCTCCTCCTCAAGGGCTGAGTCCGGGTCCTCCTCGTCGGGCATTTCCTCCTCCACGGGGGCCGCCGTCGTTGCCAGGGGCGCGGGCTTGTCGCAGTCGTCGGCCGAGTCTTGACTGGCATCTGACTTCGATGATCCAGGCGCCGGTGTGTCAGCGTCGTTGCCCGTCTCTGGGTTGGGCGTCGGTGGACCCTGGTGCGGCTGCTCATCATCGCCGCCATCGTCGCTCGGTTCCGTCGGAAGCGGGTACTCGCAGTCCTCAGACGACGAGCCAGACGCGTCCGTCGGTGCCGGTGTGTCTTCCGGCTCGGGCGAGGCATCCGGGATCGGGAACTCGCAGTCCGAGCCATCTTCACCCGGAATCGGGTACTCGCAGTCCGAGCCATCCTCACCCGGGATCGGGAACTCGCAGTCCGAACCATCCTCCCCCGGGATCGGGTATTCACAATCCGAGCCATCCTCTCCTGGGATCGGGTACTCGCAGTCCGAGCCATCTTCACCGGGGATCGGGTATTCACAGTCTGAGCCATCCTCCCCTGGGATCGGGTATTCACAGTCCTCCGACGAAGAGCCCTCCTGGCCCGGCTCGGTCGGCGCTGGTGTGTCTTCCGGCTCGGGAGTGGCATCCGGAACCTCATCGCCAC
>JAADWT010001168.1:0-10573 GCA_023336285.1 Pythium grandisporangium
AATCGCCCGGAACTCTCCGGACGCCACCACCTTCGCATCCGGCCGTTTCCAGCATTCCAGCATGACGGTACTCTCCAAGTCCAACGCCGCGTCGGGCCTCGTGTCGGGGGCCTCTCTGGTACGGAGGACCGATGGAGAACTAAGTGATTGACTGGCGGGGAAGATGGTATTGACTCTCTCCTTCGCCATCGCTGTGGATGTGGATGTGATGCATATCGACTGGTGCGGTGGTGTAGGTCGCATTGGCGCTGGCGATCCGTGAGCATGGCCAGAAGCGCGCGGCCGCGGCCATGCGCCAGGACTCGCAGTTTATGACCAAGAAGCACGGCAGCAAGGAAAAAGTGGCCGTCAATAAGGTACGAGCATACTTGCTGATTAACTGCTACCCACCACGCAGGTACTTCAGCTGGTGCATTGTCCACTCAAGGCTCATCTCTGCCCTGCCTCTTTCTCTCGATCAATCTATCTATCTACCGCTTCGGCGTTCGCCTCGAGCTAGGAGTTTTTGAATCGCTTCCTGCGCCTGTTCAAGGTGATCGTGCCAAGCGCGTTCTCGCCCGAGATGGGGTACGCGCTGCTGGTGGCCGGACTGCTGGTCGCGCGGACGTCGTTTGATATCCAGATCCTGCAGATCATCACGTCCATCGAACGAGCCATGTACGTGTCCACCGTGTACCCCCCTTCCATGATGTGTACCCCCTCCCTGCGTAACCCCTCCCATTCCATCCATCAGTATATTAACGACCACCCCACTTGATGTCAATGCTCACCCAGCATTTCGCGGTCGCGTGAGCAGTTCATGCTGCATCTGCGCCGCTTCTTCATGGTGATGCTGCCCGTGTCGTGCGTCAACTGCCTGCTCAAGTACGGCCAGACGGAGCTCACGCTGCGCTTCCGGACGCGGCTCACGCGGTACCTCTACTCGCTGTACCTCAAGGGCTTTATCTACTACAAGGTCTCCAACCTGGACAACCGGATCGCGAACGCGGATCAATTGCTGACTGTGGACGTGGAGCGCTTCTCGCACTCGGTCTCGGATCTGTACTCGAATGTATCCAAGCCGCTGCTGGACATTTGCATCTACGCCGTCAAGCTGACGTCCACGATCGGGTTCCAGGGCCCAGCCACCATGCTGGGCTACCTCGTGGGGTCGGGTATGTTCCTCACGTGGTTGCGTCAGCCCACGGGCCGCTTCACGATCGCGGAACAAAAGATGGAAGGTAACTTCCGCTTCATGAACTCGCGCCTGATCACGCACAGCGAAGAGATTGCGTTCTACAACGGCAACGTGCGGGAGAAGCGCATCATTGACGAGTCGTTCTCTCGCCTCATTGACCTCGTGCGGGAGTCGCAGCAGTTCCGCTTCTCCATGTCGGTCGTGGACAATGTCGTCGCCAAGTATTTGGCCACGGTCGTGGGTTTCCTCGTGGTCTCGAAGCCCTTTTTGGATGCCGAGAACGCACGCCTCGTGTCCCTCTCGTATGCGGAGCGCATGGAGGATTACTTCCGCTCGGGCAAGATGCTGATCAAGCTGTCGGAGGCCATGGGCCGCCTCGTGCTTTCCGGCCGCGAACTGACGCGTCTGGCCGGGTTCACGGCCCGTGTGACGGAGATGATCGACGTGCTCAATGACCTGGACGTCGGCACGTACCAGCGCACGATGGTCAAGCAGGCTGAGGCGGAAGAGGATGAAGATGGCGTCAAGGTAGAACCGGCCGGGTCGTGCTCGGCGCTGGGGCTGGCGCCGAACAATGGCAAGCTGCAGTACGCGGACCACGTGATTGCGTTTGAGAATGTGCCTCTGGTGACCCCGAACGGCGATGTCCTGGTCAAGGCCCTGAACGTGCGGGTTGAGTCGGGCATGAACGTGGTGGTGGCGGGCCCCAACGGCTGTGGCAAGTCGTCACTGTTCCGCATCCTGGGTGAGCTCTGGCCGCTCTTTGGCGGCACCTTGACCAAGCCCGAGCGCAATGGGCTATTCTACATTCCACAGCGTCCGTACCTGACGCTCGGTAGTCTGCGGGATCAAATCATTTACCCGCATTCACTGAGCGATATGCAAAGCTCAGGTCGCTCTGATGAAGACCTACTACTTTTCCTGGAGAAGGTGCAGCTGGGCTACCTCGTGGACCGTGAAGGAGGCTGGGATGTCATTCACGACTGGGCGGATGTGCTCTCGGGTGGAGAGAAGCAGCGCGTGGCCATGGCGCGTCTGTTTTACCACAAGCCACAGTTTGCGATCCTGGACGAGTGCACGTCGGCCGTGAGCGTGGACGTGGAGGGCGCCATGTACAGCTACTGCCGCGAGCAGAATATCACGCTCTTCACGGTCTCGCACCGCAAGTCGCTCTGGGCGTACCACGAATACGTGCTACGGGTACGTAGGGAGGGCTAGCTCCGTGCAGTGGGAGGGAGGGTGTGGCCATCACTTGGATGCTAACATGGTTTCTGTATGTTTGTGTGTTGTGGTCGGAATGGCTGCAGTTTGACGGCCGAGGACACTACGAGTTCAAGAAGATTGAAGAGGCGGACGAGGCCTTTGGCTCGTAGAGCGGCGGCCTGCCTTGACCTGCCACGTGGGCTGCGTGGGCTGCACGACCGTTGTATCGTTGCATGGGTTTGGTCGACAGGAGATGAACGCGAAGCACCGATTTACACATGGAATCAGAGCGCAATCATGGGGCGGAGCAAGCGCAATAGCGCTCGTAAACCAGGGCGTTTCGTAGCGAGAACTCTCTCTCTCTCTTCTCCCTTCGTTGTCTGTGTGGGAATGCATAGCCAAGGAATATAAAGCACTTCTTTTCTGTTTATGGTCTTGTATTTACTGCACTTATATCTGTACCAACTCTTCTATCTACAGTCCGTTCCCCCCTCTTTTCCATTCGCGTTAGCAGCCATGCTCTCGCTGGAGGTGCATGTGCTTGTCCATGCCGAGTAAGAACAGCGCCTGCAGTCCGTCGCGCTGTTCACGACGCAGGCGTTTCTTGGCGTCCGCGGTCAGGCTTGTTCGCCATGCCTGCATGTCATCCAGCACAAGAGCTGACGCGTCGGCATTGGTGGCGCGCAGCAGGCGGAGGAAGAAGCGCTGCATCTGCGTGGCCATGGGCTGGCTCCGCATGGCCTGCAGCTTGTCCTGCAGCCACGCCCACTGGGGTTCCTCCAGGATGTGCTGTGCGGCCACGAGCTCTTCGTCGATCGCTGGCTCGGGTATCCTGTCGGCATCGCTGACCGCCGTCTCCCGCCCCCGTGCGCAGGTCATGCCGTGGTGGTGGTGGCGCTGCTCGTCCTGTGGTTCGCTTGGAATTTCGCCGTCCACCATTTCCACCTCCACCTCCATTTCCACTGGGACAGCACCAGTTCCAATGACAGTGACAGCGAACGTGTCCACCATGTCCACGGAGGTTGCCGCGGTCGGGCTCATGGTCTGGGCGCTGTGGTCGTTTGTCGCCAAGCCAGGAAAAACGGCTGGGTTCTAGTGAAGTGTAGCTGTAGCTGTAGCTGCGGTGGGAATTTGGTAAATGCTGGTGACTCGATGAGTGGTGGTGGAGCCTGAAACGACGTCCGTCCGTCGTCTGTGACAGTCAGGAATCAGGTCCGAGTCGCGCGCGTCCTCTAAACCCAAAATTAGCTCACGCGAAGGGCCGGTTTCAAGAGTATTGACAGTGACGGTGGTGGGTTTATAACTTGTATTTGATCCGGACAGCAATTACTGGGAATAGTAAGCATCTGAACGTTGCAACAACCAGTCATCAAACCCTCCGTTACCTAATCGAAGCCTGAACTGATACATCAGGTTTGCGAGGGGTCATGATCTAGACATGCGTCACGCTGAACCGCGATCCGTGGAAACCACCACCACGTCCATCCAGCACGCGAGCATGGGAATGACTTTGGTGCATTAATATATAGAGCGCGGCCAACAAAAATATTAATACTACATTCAAACTTGGTTCTTTCTGTGCGTGGGTGGATGCGTGTAAATGACGTGGTGCAGCTGGTATTAAATGAAGATCTCTATGATTTACTGGAAGACGGGGTCACGGTGAGCAGCTCGGACCGTTCGCCGGGGCTGGTGAGGACCCCAGGTGTGGTGGATTGCGTACTCGGATCACTCGTACCTGTGGAAGCTCCTCCTTCTTCCAGTTCGCTCACGTCTACTCGTCGATGAGGTGACGTCGGGTTGGCCGTGGGCTTTAAAGGACAAGCTCCATCCTTCGACTGCACTGGTGATGACGACGAAGAAGGCGATGATGGAGAGTGTGTGGCACTTGTTCTTGCTCCTGCTCCATCTGATCGCGCCTCGGATGCTGATTCCACTCTGCTTGGTGGTGGTGCTACGGCCTTTGATTCTGCCGAGTCAGTTGCCAGAGCCTTCGTGGCAGGTGGCGACTGGCCAGCTTCCAGGGCCGCCATGTCGTCGCCATGGTTCGCGTTGCTGGCCGTGGTCGTCGTCATCGTCGTCGCCGCCGCCAATGAATCGGCATCGCCGCCATCACCATAGTCCACGTCGTCGTCGTCATCATCCTCGTCATCAATCACAAACTTGGGCACGTGCGCACTCGAGATGCCCGCCGGTGGTGGACTGCTCTCCGACCCAGAGGTACTGGTGGCGAACTCGTCATCGCCAAATACTACGCGTGTCTTGCGTCGTTGGCCCGAGGCATCGGCGCGCTGCAGCATGTAGTCCCGATACGATGGCATAAAGTTGTGGTAGGCATCCGCGATAAGGTCCGAGAGGCTCAGCACCTCCTTCATGTTCTTGAGCACCTCCGAGTCGGGCAGGCGATCCAAATTCTTCTTAAACTGATTGGCATTGAACGCCAGCAGGTGCAGCAACGCAAACGGCACCATCTCGACGCACAACACAAACTCCTTCCACACAAAGCTTTGCTCGTTCGAGATGCCCGGTACAAAATCAATCATGCCGCCCTGCCAAAACGTGAGGAAGATGACGCTCTTGACGGCGAAGAACTTGAGCACGGGGTTGAACGTCTTGAGGATGTGCTTGGTGGCAAAGTAGAAGAGCCAGAGGCCGTAGAGCGCGACCGAGTACGAGATGTTGTACACCACGGTGAGGATGAGCTGGTAGGGCAGCGAATGGTACTGCCCACAGGCGAGCATGACCAACGATAGCAACGCAAACAGTGGTTTGATCAGCACAAACTGGATGGCGGCACGCTTGCAATTGCGCAGCAGACGGCCATCGCGCCCGATCGGGTTCAGGCACCGGTTCAATGGCCACGCGTGCGTGATGTCCGGCTCGCCCTGCATCTTGAGCACGCAGACCGACTCGCCGCCCGCAAACGAGAGCACAAGCGCCAGGAAGCTGTAGACCACAAAGGCCTCGTAGCAGTCGCGTAGGGTATCGAAATACAATGCCTGGTTCACAAACTTGAGCGAGAGGAACGAGCCGAGCGCATACACGGGCACGAGCACGAGGATGCGCACGATGTACTTTTGCAGCTGTGGCCGGGAGTAGTGCTGCAGGTGCTGATAAATGTTGTACACGCTCAGCATGCACGCCAGCCAGCAGCAGAGCAGCGCGATCGCGAGGCTCTGCCCGCGATTCGTCTCGATGAACGCCAGCGGCAGACCCAGCACGTGGCCATCGCCCGTGGCATCGCCCTGCAGCACGCTCGTCTCGTCAATCTCGTGCGACGCCTTGACGTGCTCCGTGCTCATGGTGCAATCGCCACAAGACCGTCGCTAGACACGCGTGGCTGCGTGTGCGCGTGGTGAGCGGGTGAATGGATGTGAGCGATGGTTATTGCGCGCGAATCACTGGCGCGCTCCGCTTCTCTGCCTAATAATGTGACTGCTTCGCTTCTTCCCTTCGCGGTGATAAGCTCTCTCCCTCTCACTTACACAGAGACACTTTTGCTGTGTTTCCGCGCTCTCGTCCCTTGGTTACGCCTCTGGTGGTTACAGTGGCCCACCATCTTTTTACCACAAAAAACGGGTTCACACTGCCACCATCTGCCGCATTCCCACAACTCAATGAGGGGGGGGGGAAGTGGCAGGTGCTTCACTGCGATGAACGGTGCATGATTGGCTGAATATACGAATTGTATGGATGTGATTGGGTTAAAGAAGTGTAGGTTCAGAGCAGGTCCCAAGGCGTTGCGGGAAAAGGGGGAGGGGAAGCAGGTGAAGAGATGACTTTGTGGGGGGAGGTACACAAGGAGGAGGTGGGGGGTACGATTTAATCTTGGACCAGACACAAAAAACAGATAATTAAGGCGAAAATGCGTATAAACCGTGACCGTCACACGGCCTGCTGGTGTCATGTTGCTGTTGAGCGGGCAAGCAGGAACGCAGAAAGCTCACCGTCTTGTACAGTATTACTACAAATTTCATGAATGCACAGTGTGGCCGTGTCGATTTCTCAACGGTAGCGATGGCCTCATTTGCTCCAAGTCGCAGCAGGTGACCTGCTCGGAGGGAGCAGTGCTCCCTCCCCATCCATCCTTACGTTTCAGAAGACTCTTCTGAGGATGCAATCCTCTGGCCACGTACTTGGAGTCCAAGTCTTGGACAAACGACGCCACAGTGTTGTTGCATTGTGGCAGCGTCGCGAGCATCCTATTATAGTACACCAATAGAAGCAGACATCTCGGTTATCTGATAGCCAAATGTGATATACTGTATTAACCTCCTCAAAACAATATCTGAAACAATTTTGCATTGTGCTTTTGTTTTGATATTTTGTGTTTTGTGCGACAATCGGGCTTCCCTTCATCTTCTGGATACTACGGAGTATGCAACGCTGTCACAAGCTCACTCATCATTATATGCACACTCCACATTACGTGCACTCTCTCCCTCTAGCTAAACTCTGGGATGTTTGCCAGGCGCGCCTGCAGGTTCTCGGCAATTTTCTCTACAAACTATGGTCACAAAATACAACAAATTACGACAATTAGTCCTCGGTATTCACATGTACGTCCTGCGAGTGTGCCAGATTGGGAATTATGGATTCGTACCTCGAAGGTGTCCTGATAGTGCTCACGCTTGAGGTCATCACCGTGAATGAGCAGCGCCAGGTCCTTGGTCATGATGCCGCTCTCCACGCTCTCAATGATGCAGGCCTCCAGCTCTTCGCAGAACCGCTTGAGGGCATTGTTCTCGTCCAGCTTGGCGCGGTGCAGCAGGCCGCGTGTCCACGCAAAGATGCTTGCAATCGAGTTGGTGCTCGTCTCGCCGCCCTTTTGGTGCACGCGGTAGTGGCGCGTGACCGTGCCGTGGGCCGCCTCGGCCTCCACCGTCTTCCCGTCGGGCGTGAGCAAGACGCTGGTCATCAAGCCCAGTGAGCCAAAGCCCTGCGCCAGGATATCGGACTGCACATCCCCGTCGTAGTTCTTGCAGGCCCAGACAAAGCCGCCCTTGGACTTGAGGCACTGCGCCACCATGTCGTCAATCAGGCGGTGCTCGTACCAGATACCGGCAGCCTTGTACGCGGCCTCGTAATCGGCGACGTACATCTCCTCAAAGATGTCCTTGAAGCGACCGTCGTAGCGCTTGAGGATCGTGTTCTTCGTGCTCATGTAGAGCGGCATCTTGCGCGCCAGTGCGTACTCAAAGCATGAGCGCGCAAACCCCGTGATAGACTCGGCCGTGTTGTACATGCCCATGCCGACGCCACCGCCCTCCTGCGTGAACTCGTACACCGGGAACTCCTCCACGGCGCCGCCATCCGCGGGCGTGAACGTCATCTTGAACGAGCCCTTGCCCTTGGCCACAAAGTCGAGTGCCTTGTACTGGTCGCCAAATGCGTGGCGCCCAATGATAATCGGCTCCTTCCAGCCGGGCACGAGGCGCGGAATGTTGCTGCACAGGATGGGCTCGCGGAAGACTGTGCCGCCCAGCTCGTTGCGCAGCGTGCCGTTGGGGCTCAGCCACATCTTCTTGAGCTTGAACTCCTCCACGCGCGCCTCGTCGGGCGTGATCGTGGCGCACTTGATGCCGACGTTGTGCTTCTTGATCGCCGCCGCCGCCTGCAGTGTCACCTCTGTTGCCACCGCCATATCGTGTTACATCGCATGAGTTTCCACGACCACCGGAAAAGAAGAGGAAGGACGACGAAACAACAGGTCGAGTGAGGATATACCGTACCGTCATTCGTCTCGTCACGGTGCTCGAGCCCGAGGTCGTAGTACTCAATGTCCAGGTCCAAGAACGGAAGAATCAACTGCAAGTAGCCCATACCATACATCCCACAAGGCATATTAATACCGTCAATCAGTCAACCATGCTGCGAAGATGGGCGCGCCCAAACGTTTCGCTCGCACTCGCTTTCGTCATGCTACCGTACCTTGTTGCGGATGTCCTGCCAGATGATGCGCGTCATCTCATCGCCGTCCAGCTCCACCACGGGGTTGGCCACCTTGATCTTCCGGAAGCTCACAGTCATGATGCGCTTGGTGCTGGGGTTGGTGCTGGGCTCGCTGGTATAGGGTATGTGAGTAGCTGGCGTGATTAACACGAATCAGGCAAATGCGGAAATGACCAAGCGAGCCGCGTCATCCGTTGCTCGCCTTCGAAACGGTGTCGCCGTCGGTTTCTCTTCCGTAACGGTTTGCATTTCAATGGCATCCGTTCAACAGAGACCTCCCATCTCCCGTGCGTGATTGGCTAAATTAACGTTCGACGGCGAGCTGTCATGGCATGACCGCCAATGACGCGCTCGGATTGGTTGATATCCGCCTGAAGACTTCAATATCCCACTGTCTCTGTGGGCAGGTGTGTTAGGTCAGTGGGTTGGGTTGAAAGAGTACGGGTAAGCTTACCGTTACATACAGTACGTATTTCGCTGAGGAGGTGTCGAGGATGGCCCATGAGTAAGTATCGTTTCTTGCTGCCACTCCTGATGATGCGTTTGAGCAGATCGATGGCCCCTTCGCATGCAATCAACCAACTCCTGGTATGGCCATTACGTGGGTGCAGTCCACTGCTGTGGGGAGCCCTACGGGGCTGAATTCTAATTGGTTGGATACTGATAAGCGCTCTGTCACTGAAAGCACGCCAACCTGTTGTGTGGTCCTTGAGCTTGCTCTCTTTGAGAACTCCAATTTTGTTTTGGAACAAGTACGAGAGTGTATGAATGTACCTGTTCAGCTCCCTTGATCAACTGATGTGGATGCATTGTGTGTCATCGCGGAAATTCTTGCGTGTGGGTCGGTGAGGGTGACACTTGTGTAGATGAATGGGCTTCATTTCTGAAGTTGGCGCGTGGCTCATGCGTATCCGCGCAAAGTTCAGTAGATACTGATTTACTGTTTGAGCGCTCATTTTGTCAATGCGACGGAGCCGCGTCATCCACAGAATTGATTGTGTGAACAGTTTTAACGATCCCCTAAATTAGCCAAATAATTCCAATTGCTTTGTTAATCAACCTAAATTCAGGTTACTTGATCTAAAAAACAAGAGAATACACCTGAAAAATGCATGGTATACCGGACCGTATTGTTTTCGATAACTTGTCGGGTTGATGTATACCCACTCCCATGGTACAGTATACATGTACACTGTGCACATGTATACTGTTAGGTATACAGTATATCAGACAAATAAGCATCCGCGCCAAAAAATTAGAATGCTTGGGTTCCACAAGTCGCAAGGAAAGGATATCTGCGCGGCCACTAGCAACCAGCAAGCACGCGGGCCAGTGGGTGGAGGCGGCGGCCATGGGAACAGTCACATCGAGTTTCCACGCTCTCCGTTAAAGAAGACGCCCCTCACAGACTCGACGCGGTGCACTACTCAATCGATCACTCGGAAGCGGCGCTGCATTTACATTTGCAGGTGACCAGGATGCCAGCACACACGCGGTGCATGCGCCACCGCCACGGCCGCCTCCGCGTTGCCTTGTTCGTTGTTGTCGTGGCGTGCTTGTGGGCTCCATGGCTGGACTCGTTCGTTGGTGGCGAGGAGGCTATCTCCTTCAGCTTAAGCGGCAGCGACGCAGTGGGGGAGGCGCCCGTCGAGAGCACGACTGGAGCCATGGGGATCACGGCCGTGCTGCCCCCCATTGGCCCACTGACGGTCGTCAGGTCGACATTTTGGACCGATGCCGTCGAGATACCAAAGGAAGAGATCGCGGCCGTGGCTGCGCGGGCTGCCAGGGGCATCTATCCTGAGTACGACTTCACACTGCAGTACGTGGTGTTGCGCGTTCCTGCAGGACGGGGGGCGGAGAAAGTGTTCACGTTCCCATCGCCGAAATGGCAGAGCAGCGCACGGTTAGGCATGCGGACATGGCAGGATCAGTCGTGTAACAACACAGCGAGAACCAAGCTCACATTCAGTGACCCCGACTCCACCACTTCTG
Organism: Pythium grandisporangium; assembly: GCA_023336285.1. Classification (NCBI taxonomy): domain Eukaryota; phylum Oomycota; class Peronosporomycetes; order Pythiales; family Pythiaceae; genus Pythium; species Pythium grandisporangium. The sequence continues at coordinate 10,328 of JAADWT010001168.1, forward strand.
TCGAGGTGGTTCTCCTCTACACTATCCAGCTAGCGCCTCCACCAGAGAAGTTACTTCATCCGGATGCCACTCCACTGCAAATCGTTCGTGTGAATATAGGAACAGTGGCGGATGTGCTGATGGATCGCGCTGGCGTGCTGTCATCGTGGTCGAATGGGAGTGCAGCATGGCGAGATTTGTGGTCCTTGAAGCTGTCGGTGAGCGGTGCGTGGTCCGATGCCGTGGCGATGGCGAGTTTGGACGGTG
>JAADWT010001169.1:0-10550 GCA_023336285.1 Pythium grandisporangium
GGTATTAGGATACTGTATCTCGTTATCCCAATGCTTCTTCAACCCATTACTACTCGTTTGCTGCTAGCAGTACATCGCATCAGTATCCATAATTCCATTTCGGCCGAGCATTTTCCATGGAACGGGTAAGCCTACCGCCTGCAGGCTTAGCCCGAAACGGTAGAAGATTTTGGCGTGTTGAGCTGAATCATATCAGGATACACCGCAATGCTTGTTGCACATGAATCTGGTTTGGGGTAAGCGTATGTGGCGATTTGTTTCTGTCGACGTGGCGATCGATGCCTCTGAATCTTTTGATTTGGTTGTTCTCACGAAGGAGCGCCACCGCGATCCGTGGAACGAGTTATTGATTGAGATTGCCAAGTTGTCTGTCCTTCGTACTTCGTCGTATGGATAGTAACCAAACAACAAAAAGAAACACTCGATCCTTAGCAAATGAGTTTGCTTGTCACGACCGGCTGGCTCTCCTGATCCATAGATTTACTGCTGTGTTGGGTGCAGTGGAACGTTGTCCACAGTAAACAGCGAAGCGCTTCCATGATCCGTGTCACTCTGGTCGGGATCGATAGACACAACAGCACAAATGGACGCGACTCAATGCAATCTCGAGCTCGCTCGACGATCTGACGTCGGTGTGGCGACAGTCCTTGATCGTCGTCGACAAATTCTTTCAGTTAGTTCGCCTGAAACTGGACAGCGAACCGTTTGGTGACGAATCACGACTGGATAATCGGAAGCCAAGAATACAAGCCTCACCTGGCAAAACCTGCCTAAGGTTGCATAGGGTATGGACCGCAGCAATGAGGAGGGCTTTCACAAGCACTGTCAGTCCCATCTTGTATGTGATGGACCACGGATCCTTCACTGTTTTGAGCTCGAAACAACTCATCAGCATCACCAGAGTCCCCTTCGTTTCTATCATCCAAACTTGTTGCCCAATGCAAATCCGTGACCCCGCGATAAACGGTGTGCGAGACGCAGGATCTCGTTGATCACTTATTGCATCTAGGCTCGTGAAGTCACCTCCACCTTCATGTGCCAAGAAAAGTTAGAACAGATTCTCGGTAGTTAAGGTGTTTGCTGTTGCAGGTCTCCATGTATTTCGCAATTAAGTCAAGCATAAGCTCATATTGCTGGAGCTCGGTAGTTACGAGTCGTTGAATTGGTTGTAGCCATCCATTTGTCATGAGTTTTGGTTTGCACCCAAGATATAACGCAGACACCAGAGAGAAGTGATTCCAATGAAAAAAAATGGAAAGCAAACGCACGACTACTATATACTCCTGTAGTAGTGATCCTACGCATTCTCGCTCATCTGATTCAGCCCTCACCGCCGCGCAGACTATCACGCCGTGATATTATTCAGTGCGTGGACCGTGACCATCAATGGACCATCCACAGGCGCCGTGGCAGCCATCTCGTATGTAATGGACCAGGGATCCTCCACCGTCTTGAGCTCAAAACGACTCATGAGCATCGCCAGCGCCACCTTCATCTCCATCATGGCAAACTTGCGGCCAATGCAAATCCGTGGGCCAGCGATAAATGGTGAGAACTTGAACGGCGACACCACCACCAACTTACCCGTGGTGCGGTCGATCCAGCGCTCGGGGCTAAACTCGGCCGCGTCCTCACCCCAGACCGTTTTCTGTCGTGCCTGCGCATACGCGGCCAACAAGATTCGGTCTCCGGAATAGATCACCGTGCCATCACTGAACGTTGTGTCTGCTGTAGCTGTGCGCGATGTGGCAGGTACTGGTGGATTCAAACGCAGGTTTTCATGGATTGCCGCGTCTAAGTACGTCAGCTCCTTGAGCTGCTCCAGCGTGGGCACCACGAGTTCACCACGACATAGTAACGGCATTTTCTCGCGAATCTCCTCACGAAGCTTGGCCGCGACTTCCGGGTATCGGTTCATCATGACAATAAACCACGACATACTGGCCGACGTCGTGTCTTTCCCGGCAAACACGAAATTGACCACCATGTCGCGAATCAGCTCAAGCTCGTCGGCATCGTCACGGGTTCTAGCCGACGCGGATGGCGCCTCCACCTTGCTGTCCAAGAAGAGCGAGATAAGGTTCTTTGGACCGGAGGCATTGGTGTTGCGCGCCTCCATGGACTTGGCGATGATGTCGTACATCAGCGCATTGATGGCCTGCTTCGCCTCCTTAAACTTCTTCTCGTCGCCCACGTTGAGGAACCGCTTGAGGCGCCAGAGCCATCGTGGCTGTTGGAAGCGTGCCCGAATCACACGCGCACAGTACGAGAACCCATCCACAAAGGCGTTGTCGTTCTCACCCGCTAGACTGCGGTCCAGGCACTTAAGCTCAACACCGAATCCGATCTTGCCAAACACATCGCTCGTGAAATGCGTCAGCGATTGACGCATGCTTAGCGCTTCCTGGGGGCGCTTGATCGCGTGCTCGACCAGGACTCGGTGGAAGAGCGCCACCTTCTCACTGATCACTGCCGCCATTACGTCCTTCATCATTTGCAGAGAGAACAAGTGACTCGCCGTCTTGCGCTGCGTGTACCAATCGTCGCCGTCCACAGCGAGGATGCCCCGCCCGAAGAATCCAGACATGAGGTCACAGGTGGCTGGTCCCTTGGGGAAGTTATCCACTTGGCTCTTTAGCACATCCTCGAAGATCTGCGGCGAGGTGGCCACGATCGAGCGAGGACGACCCACGATATGGAACCCCCAGACGGCACCATCATGAATAGTAGTCTCGTCACTGAGCCAATCGTAGAGACGGTGGCGTTGCTTCTTCATCGTGTCCAGCGTGTTGCCCAGAACGGGGAGCGTCGAGGCTGGACAGGGCAATGGCTTGCCGCCTCGCGTGGATGCCTGCTTGCTTCTAGGTCGCGCATACGCCGCCAGCATCAACACCAGCGCCACGGCCACCGTGGCATTGGCCCAGGGCGCGTCCACCTCCACGATAACGTCCTGTACGCGCGTGAGCAGCTCCGTGACGGGCAGCACCATGGCAGCACCTTTAGTTGGTAAGAAAGAAGATGGCAAGCTTAGCGGAGACCTCGCGGAAGGATATCTGGATATGACGGATGATGGAGCAGGTGCGGAAGGGCTCTAGCAGGTTGGGGAGGTCTTTGAGAATTGATATAATTTATGAGGTGGGTAGGGAATGGAAGGAACATGGGTACAGGATGGGTGCAGCTACTTCAACTTAGAGCTAATAATACCAAAACCAGGTGAAATATTGAGATACAGATCATAAAGATGCCATGTTGGTATTTTCGGATAGCGTCCAGTAATGTGGTCTTACCCTATTTTGATAATATTGGCGCGGCGACTGAGTTTTTCAGACGTTAAAGATGCTGGCGTGAATGATACGGTACATTTGCAATGATTGTGGTGATGGTCCAAATTCGTACTTCTGACCCGAGGGGTTACACCACGCTCCATACGCTTTATGTTAGTGGGGTAGCAAACGGGAACGTAGCCCCACCATGGGTCAGGATCTCTCAGTGGTGCGCATTGAACGTGCGCGAGACTCGATCCTGCTTGCGCTACATGCCTCCTCGCAAGTGGCCACGAGCCGTCTCCGTAGCAATACCAGCGATGACTCCATTTCGACGCAGTTACTCGAACTTTTCCGCACTCGAGACAAGGTATACAGCTACTGTTCATGAAGCACATGTTGGTGGTTTTGCTCACCAACGCAAGAGTTAATGGCAGATTTTACCATTGCTACCACCCATCTCGGGCTTGAGCAATGGAATACGTAGGGTCACCAGGGGCGGATACAAGGAGAGGCGATCACTGGCGTACTGGACGACATGGCGCTGTCGTCGCGATGGTCATCAAGAGACGTGGGCACGTTCTCGCAGCTTTTCCTCATCGACCCCAACAGCGAGAACGCCGACGAACGGCCAGCCACGGGTGGTGATTTTGACTACGAGTTTTTTGTTGATTTCCTGTTCTTCCCCGATAGCGTGCCCGCTAACGCGTCGATGCGTAGTGTTCAGCTCAGTCAGAGCGAGCTGATTGTGTCCACCTACTACAGTGTTTACACGGGTCACCACCGCGGCCGTGAGGTCACGGTAAAAATGCTTTCCCCACCAGAGGAGGGCGAGCAAGGTCACGACAACAACAACGCCCAGACCTTTATCTCTGCAGGGTTTGATGCGAATGTGCTCGCGGCACTGCGAAACCGAGTGAATGTGCTGCGCCTATTGTCGCATCAAAACCTCACGCGATACTGGGCCACCGTGCAAACCAGTACCAAGCTGTACCTCGTGGAGGAATCGCACCAAAGCTGCACGCTCAAGACGATCCTCGAGTCGTTTGGCCCGATGAAGGAGCCCACCATTCGGCGATATCTGTTACAATTGCTACATGCGCTGGCATATCTGCATGAACACCATGTCGCCCACGGGTACGTACACCATCCAGAACGTGTGCTTACTTGCTCAGGGAAATGCACTTATCTTTGTATCCGTTCTTGATGGAATTTGGCTGGCCACGACAGAATGCTGAGAGTCGATACCGTGTACATTGATTCCTACGGTCTGCTTAGACTCAGTGATTTCGGAATTCACCGAGAACTTTACGCGCTGCTCGCTGGTACGGCAATGAACAACAACAGTCGCAGGGAATGGAGCGATAGCTACCCAGTACGTATTCTCCTCACTCTGATTATGTCAACCAAGATGCAAACACCGCTCACTGTCTTGCATGATGGATGGATGGATGCACCATAGCCACCAGAGATCATAGAACCCCCCATGGTCTGGACCACACGCACCGATATATGGGGCGTTGGCATGATGGCCCTACAAATGGCTCGTGGGATTGGCCGTCCACTCTCGCCAGAATCCAGGAAAGGCTTGACTGTAGTGCCTCCAATTCCGAGTTCCCTGTCCAAGCCGCTTCGTGCGCTGGTTCGACGCTGCCTGCAGAAGGATCCACGCCAACGCGCCACGGCCATACTGCTGCTTCAGCTCGATCTCTTCCAAATGAATGCCGCGCAGTCCACGAACGAGATGCTTCGCGAGGTATGCACGGATTTGGATGCATCCATGCGGCGCGTGACGGCTTCCGCGGGGGCCAGCGCTTCTCTCCCCTACTCGAGGCAGCGTCCCTTATCATCTACTACTCGGGCGACTCGCCCAACGTTCAGCAGCAAGCACTAGCATGAGCGAGACCAGTGGTGGTGATGATGATGGTGGTAGTACTAGCACTAGTACCCATACGGCTCGGTCCGCTCGGCTCTATGGGTAAATGCACCACCACCACATCCGACCTCGTGTTATTTCTTACCTACAATACAATGCAACTCAAGCCAAGCAAACCACGGCTCGCCCCCTAATTAGCCGATGAGATCTGTAATCTTGTTGGAATTGGCACGCAGTTGTGCGAGTACATCCTGCACCTCCCGGATCCGCTCGGGCTTGCGCAGCACACTCGTGGGCGCCACGGAAACACCGAGTCGCACCTGGCTCGCCGTGCCCTTGGTCGGCGACCTGGCCACGGCCGGTTGCAGCAGCACCCCGTACGCCGACTTGCCCGCCTTCCGCTGCCGTGGCTTCTTCACCTTGGCTGGACAGGTCGCGTCGTCGTCGTTTGTCGCCTGAGCCATTGAGTCGTCAGTAAATCCTGACGCACCATTGTCTGCACTGACTGGGACGGATGGTTGTGGGAAGGTAGGGAGCGAGTGCGACCCATTCAAAAGCGACTGGGAAGGCTTGCTCTTGCTTTTATTCTTGCCCACGTGGGCGCGTTCGTTCCCACCGACCAAGTGCTTATGGATGGTGTCCTGGATGTAGTCGCGCATGCTGTTGTTCTTGGCGCCAGACGGATAGAAGAGCTTGATCTCGTCCACCGCCTCGGTGGTTAGTCTATTCACACCGCTCGTAGCCTCTTCCTTGGCTGATGCTTCGCCTTCCGTGGCGGGGCCTACGAGTCGACATGGCACCCCTGTATGGGTGAGATCTGGAATCACCACCGGCTCCACGAGCAATCGTACCGACGCCAGCAACCGCTCCAGTCTCCGCTGGTCCGCGCTATTCAGTGACACTTGCTTCGCATGCGCGTTATCTCTGCCCTGCTCAAGCAGTCGCAAGAACTCCGAGTCCTCGTCGTCGCTGCTATCACTATCATCGTCCTCCCCGTCCAGGTCCTCATCGTCTTCGTCGTCGTCGTCTTCGTCGTCGTCTCCTTCGTGGTCGCTGCCCTGATCTTCATTATCGTCCGCTGACTCGTCATCCGATCCGATCGCTGGCGTTGACGCTGGCTCCTTACGAGGATGAAGACGTCGACGACGCGCTTGCCGCTGAGCCTGGTGCCGCTTGTGCCGGAGGTGCCGTTGCTGGTCGACCAACTGCGCCTTCGTCGCGGGCAGCAGGCGTGTGGACTGCACACTGAGCACGTCCAGGTAGGGCAGAGGGTGGCCCGCGTCCAGCGGCGAGAAGGGCTCTCGTCCGTGAAGCGCTGTGATAAGCGATGGCGATGAGGCCGATGGCGGCCTGGCCTCGCCATCAGCAGCAGCATGGCCATCACCAGCAGGATTTATCACCGGATCCGGAGGCACTGGAGAGCAGCCATCGCCTCCAACATCGTCGTTCAAACCGGTAGCCTCCATCTCCTAGAGGAGTGTTGACGACGGTACGGCCGTGGGGGTACAGACGAGTCCCCCGCCCACCCAGAAGGCGTATGGTCAACGCTATCCATCTTTAGCACCACCGTATGTGCCTGATAAATGTAACCCCTCGCTGCAGTAATTATGGTGTTGGTGCCCTGAGCGTAACCCCTCTGCAATGGCGTTGATGCTCATGGCTTGCGTTATCGTACGCTACATGTGCAAGAACGCACCGTCGTCGAGTTTCATGGCGTCCCGGCCATGTTGACCAGCGGGAGTGCCATGTCGTTGAACTGGATGATCACCGATTCCAGCAATGGTACATAACCCCACGAGTCAGCTGGGGTGAGGTGAGCATGAGGAACACAGGGGCGGGGGCGGAGATGGAGACGCTGCATTACCGGCGATATTATTATAATAATACCAGTGTCGCTCTAGGGCGGAGGGAGGCAGCATGCGCTCAGCGGGTATCCTCTACATCTATAGTAAACACCAGATGGTCTCAGCTGTCCGTCCCATCAACGCCAACCCCTCCAGGATACTGGACACCATCGGACAGTGCAGTCTGTCTGTATCCGATACATTGTACAGTATCCACGCGCGTCTGAAACCAATGACGAATGTTATAATACTTTCACACGCCAATCCACCTCGCGGTGACCTTCTCCTCTCTTCGCTGGTGTATCCGGTACAGTACTGTAATGCGGATACTGCAACGCGCATGCCTTCGTCAACACTATTGCTGGTGGTGGGGTACTTTTGATTGCTGAAAATCGGTGACAAGCTGGCACGTCAGCTGGCCTTCTGCAGCACAAACAAGAGAGGTGATAGGATGGTCAGCGTCGTACCTACGTATCGGTCCTGTACAAAGGCGCGCCCACTTATGGAAGAAGCCAAGCGCCGTCGAGATCCGCTCCATGCTCATCTGATCCCAGCATGCACCACACCTACAGGGTGAGGCGTTGACTGTCCATGCTCCCCCCCTTGCACTTCAAATGGCGATGGTGACTGTAGGTAGTAATAGTGAGTGCATCACCATCACCATCATCATCACAATATCAAAATCAAAATCAAAATCAAAATCAAGAGCACCAGTGCCCCAGTCGTTCCAGCGGTTCAGTGTCAGATTTCCACTCCCAGCGTAACCAGCAAAAGTAGACGCTGTTGCACCTGCCCTTGCAATGGTGCTTGCAGCCTCGGACCTCGTGGCCCGAGTCCACGCGCTACAGCCCTCCGACTCGTCATGGGCAGCGCCTGCTGTGGCGGCCAGCGTCGCGGTGGCTCTGGCTGCGTACCTGTACACCAGCGCGGCACGGCCTCGCGGTCGCGTGGTGCCCGAGCCCGACACGGCGCTGCCCCTGCTGGGCAACACGATCGAGATCATGCGCAGGCAACGCCTTCGCATGTACGACTGGCTCACGGAGGAATCGCTCAAGCACGACGGTGCGCTGTGGTCGTTCCGTGCCATTGGCCGTCCGCGCATCCTTGTCGTGACCTCGCCGGCACATTTCGAGGAAGTACTCAAGACCCAGCACGAGATCTTCCCCAAGGGACCCAACACCAACGCCGTCATGCGCGACCTCTTTGGGCACGGCATCCTCGCCGTGGATGGCGATGCATGGTACACGCAGCGCAAGATCTCGAGCCATTTGTTCTCGCTGCAGATGATGAAGCACGTGATGGCCGACGTGATTGCCGAGAAGGTGGCGATTTTTCACCGCGTCCTGCTGACGCAGGCAACGACGCATGCCGATGAACCACTGAGTATGCGTCGCTCGCTGACGCATTTCACGAGCGACGTGTTTGCCAAGATTGGCTTTGGCGTGGAGCTGAATTGCATGGAGCGCAGCCTTGACGGTGACCACGAGAATGCCTTCATGGACGCCTTTAACTTCTGTGCCCAGGCTACCCGTAAGCGCGTGCAGCAGCCCATGTGGATGTGGCGCCTCGCGCGTCTGCTTGGCGTGGGCACGGAAGGGGAGTTCCTGCGGGCCAAGGCCGTGATCGACGACTTCATGTTCGAGATCATTGCGCAATCCGTTGCGGCCAAGAACCAGGGCACGAGCCAGGGCCGCGACCTCATCTCGCTCTTCCTGCACAACAAGCTCGACACCGTGACGGCCTCGGCCGTGTCGTCGCCCTCGGATGCCGGGGACCCAGCCGAGCTGGAGCTGATCCGAGACATGGTGATCAACTTCATCTTTGCCGGCAAGGACACGACCTCGGTCAGCATGTCCTGGTTCATCGTCATGATGAACCGGTACCCCGAGGTCGCGACAAAGATCCGCCAGGAACTACAGGAAAAGATGCCCACTCTGTGCCGAGGCGAGCTGCAGGTACCCACCATGGATGACCTCAGGCACCTCACCTACCTGGACGCGGCCATCCGTGAGAACCTGCGGCTCAACCCATCGGTGGCGACCACGGCGCGCACAGCCTCGGCACCCACCACCTTGCACGACGGCACGGTGGTGCACAAGGGCGACATGATCCAGCTGGCCATGTATGCACAGGCGCGCCAGCCCAGCGTGTGGGGCAAGGACGCCGCCGCGTTTAAGCCCGAGCGATGGCTGGATGAGAAGACCGGTACCTTGCTCTCGGACGTGTCTCCGTTCAAGTTCTCGGCGTTCCTGGCTGGCCCGCACGTCTGCATTGGACGCAAATTTGCCATGCTCGAGATGAAGATCGCCTTGGCAGTGCTCATGAGTCGGTTCGTTCTCACGACGGTCGAGGATCCGTGGAGCATCACGTACGAGATGGCCGTGACGGCGCCCGTGGATGGACCACTCATGGTCAAGGTAGCTGCCATCAATCCTCCCGCTGCGGCTGCGTAAGAACGAATGCAACGATGGGAGAACCTGGGGTCATATTGGGAGGAGAGGGGTCGTAAATACTTTAAAAGATACTACTTAGGTAAATGGAATGGATAACGAAGATGACTAGTAAGCTGAGCCTCTTTCGTTCGTGGTGCCCATTGCGACCTCGCACGCGACCTCGGCGAAGGAAGCAAACATCCAACAACAAGAATCAACGTGATGAGGGATCGAGAAAGAGCTTCAGCGATCGAGTGAGAGCTTCTACGTGGCAGCAAAACTAGGAAAAAGAAAAAAAAGTAGAAAGATTTTCAGAAGGATCAAGCAGCTGGGGAGGGCACGTCTCTCTGTGTGACACTGTGATTTGAAGGATGGCTTCACTCACAACATGGTCGCTGATATAAATATGAGCTTAATCCAACTCGTGGCTCCTTCACGAGCGCGCAGGCCAAGGGTCTCTGTCTCCATTTTCCATTTTCCATTTCCTCCTCCGTCTCAAGGTCATTTTTCATAGCAACGCAGACGTTCCAGTAACCAGGGATACCTTAGTCACACCATCACGCATCAGTAGTGTTCGTTGGCAATGGTGCTCGCTGTCTCGGACCTCTGGACTCGCACTTATGCGCTGACGACCCGGGATTCGACATGGACTACCCCAGTATTGGTCGTTAGTGCCGCTGTCGCGCTGGCGGCGTACTCCTACTCGAGGGCATCTACTACTTGCGGCCGAATGGTGCCACATCCCGAGACGACGCTGTTCCTGGTGGGCGACACACTGGAGGTCATGAAGCAGCGCCCTCGTCTCTACGATTGGCTATCGGATGAGTCCATCAAGCACGGCGGCGCCCTGTGGATGGTCACGTTTCTAGGGCGTCCTCGCACGTTCGTAGCCACAGCACCCGAGCATTTCGAGGAGGTGCTCAAGCATCAGGTCGAGGTCTTCCACAAGGGCCCAGTCACCTGCGCGCTCATGTCCGATTTTTTCGGTCGTGGGATCCTCGCCGTGGATGGAGATGAATGGTACACTCAGCGCAAGATTTCGAGTCATTTGTTCTCGCTGCAGATGATGAAGCACGTGATGGCCACCGTGATCATGGAGAAGATAGCGATCTTGCACCGTGTATTGTTGACCCAC
>JAADWT010000117.1:0-35061 GCA_023336285.1 Pythium grandisporangium
AGTGTTCAGCTCGAAGGACATCCCGTGCTGTACAAACACCTCAAAGCCCAAGCAAATCTATTGGGCAACGCGTTGGTTCGAAAGATGATACTCGCCAGGACCTCGGGTCTGCCCCAGTTGATGTTTCCACTGCAGATTCATGTTCATGAATGCAGCTTGCTTTCGGCCACCAGCTAGACAAACCCATGACACCACTCACAAATCTGCGCCGTGCAGCGAAGGCGAATCAAATCAAGACCAGAATTTCACCTGGGAATCCACCGTCAAGACTAGCTCAATCTCGTCGAACTCGCAACTAGCCATGCGATCCGTTCTACCCGTCGCATTTTCACTCGCTGCCACGACGCTATCGACAAGCACCGCGGTGGTTCTCAATTCGGAGACTCCTACCAACGGTTCCGAGTCACTCGTTATTAGTGACGAGCTCGGGACGGCTGCTGACCCGGTCTTCAAGTTTGGCGAGCCCACATTCTTCGGTTCTGGGTGCCCCAAAGACACGGTGGCGGTTGTCCCATCATCGGACGGACAATCCGTCTCGGTGCTTTTCTCAGAGTACCATGCCGAGACGACTTCGACCGAATCACGCGACCGCAAGGCTTGCAATCTGGCCGTCCCCGTGGATATTTCTTCCGGTGCCTCGGTTGGCATCTTCCGTGTCGACTATCGTGGCAACGTCTACGTTCCTGACGGCGCCGGAGCTGACGCATTTGCGCGATTCAATGCCGAGTATTACTTTGCAGGCTTTCGTGGACCCAGGAGTGAGGAAACGTACCCAGCTGGCACGGCCAAGGACATCCTCTTGACCCATGAGCTACCTGTCGCGGCCGTCGTCTGGTCACCATGCGGTGCGTCCACCAATTTCCGCGTCAACACGGCCATCACGGCGTACAAGCCACTCGAAAGCGCTGACGCTACGGGCGAGAGTACGGCGAACGAGTCCGTCCAGATCGCCATCGACTCGGTTGATGCCACGGTGCAAACCGGTTTCCGCTACTACCTCACCTGGAAAAAATGCACCGCGTGATCAGTCCGTCGCCCTCTCCAACGCAGCCAAAGCCACAGACTAACGGGGGACAGATGGATGGGACTTAAGACGCTGCATAAAACAAAACAAAACAAAACAATCTGTCGGTTGGCATTCATAGACTTGTCTTTCAACGCAATAGCGTCTCACGTTGCAATACAGGCTCGCAGAATCACGACCAAAACCATTTATCACAAACCACGGACAAACCTGACGATGGACTCCCCCATTTCCATTCGCACCCTCTTCTTTCAAGATCTAAGAAGTTGGCTGTATCCTTCCACTCGCACCGTTAGAACTCCACACTCTCCCGGCTGTCATTGATGCTCATTATGGGTCGCCAACGTTTGACCTCGACGTCCTGCATCGATTCGCGCGTTCACCTTGTCTGAACGGTAAGTAATGCTGCGAGGTAGATTGATAACAACTTGCGTGCTCGCCTGGTCGACAATGGCCTGCGCGTCATCCCAACGCTTCTCGGCCATGAGATATTCGCAGTATCGATCCAGCAATTTCAGCGCGCTGAGATGAAGCAGTACCGACGAGTCAATCCGGTCACCGACTCGACGCGGAGTCGCGGCTGGCGATTTGGCGTACACATCCATACCTTGACGGAAGTAATTCTCGGCCGCCCGAGCTTCGTTTCTGACCGAGAGAGAGCGTATGATAGACAGAGAAGGAAGGCTACATAAGACAGCGGCCATGCACCAAATGGCAGCAATGCGAGCAGTGCGATCTAAGGGTACCTCGCGTAGTAAATCGATGCGAAATTGGTTAGTTCCGTCACATGAATCCAATCGCGGATGGCTGGGTCGGGAAAGTTAATCCGCGCATCGATGGTTTTCTGCAAGTATTCCAGTGCCACGTTCGGTTTCTTCATTTCCAAGTAGATCTTGGCGATGGTGTGAGAGAGCAAAGATAGTCTAGGATCTATGCAAGTCACAAGAGAGGACGGGATCCCACCGCAACCAAAGCGTACCAGTTAAAATGCAAGGCCTCTTTGTTGGGGGTTGGCTCTACGCACTTTGGTATTAGCATCGTAGCCTGAACGTACCATGAGGATCACTCTCTTTCGCGACGGCATACACTTCCACAGTGAGCTGGGCCGCTCCATCAAAATCACCCTAACGTCAAACAGAGCAAAAGCAAGACAGGAGTTACCCACGAGGACGCTCAGCACGTGAGCTGCCGACTCCTCAATCGGGATGCTAAGAGATGGCACTGAAGTTCGCTCTCTTTCCTTCTTACCTGCCGTGCCTTCACAAGTGCCTCTTTACAGAGCCTCGACAACTTGCGCTGCACCTCGGTCTCGCGATGCTATGAATTTTCCCAGCACAACAACACCATTCCATAGCAAAGAGAAAGAGAGGAGAGAAGTTTAGTGGTGTCATCCTTCCTCCACAGCAACAAGGAGAGCGCTCGCAGACGTACCATATATCCATATACAGTGGCGACACCAGCGACCACAAGAGGTAGCTGCTTGGCTGAGGGCCAGCGCGACGCTTGTTTCGACGGCAATGCCCTGGTGGAATATGGCACCGCCCTCGCGAGGTGACCACCGGCAGTGATGACTGCGGCATGAGCACGGAGCGGCAGTGGCATTCGGCGAACGAGGCCAGCGGAGGCAACACGGCGTGAGAGGAACATGGACATCAACCAGAAGTGATCAGTCTCTCACCCAGAAGGTCTGGAACTGCAGGATGGCGAGGGCAATGCTGATTATGGTCCTCCCAAGCTCGAGAAGCTACACAGCCTACGCAAGCGACAAATTACGGAACCACTAGCAAACAAGAAACAAAAAGGAACGTCCGAGCCCTGGCTACTACCCCGGGGGTACTTTGGAGGAGGGCATCTGCTGGTCACGTTACCCCCAGGTGGCGCGTCTCCAGACGCTGGACGGATGGGAAGAAGGCGGAAAGCGATGTCCCGGCCCGATGGGTATTATTAATACGTATAGGCTATACGTATTAATAATACCGACTATACTATAGCCACCTGCAAGTCGTTGGGACTCCCAACGACTGTACTGTACAGTGGTGGCGGTGGTGAGTGAGTAGAGCCGCTCAATTTGTAGAGTCTGGCTGGTTTCGTGCAACAACACGCACTCCTCGTGATGTTGAAGGCGTTGCTGGCCGCCACACTAAAAGAGCTACAGGTTTTGCGACTTTCAAGGCGCAGAGGATGAGAATGATGGTGTACTGTATCAGCCTGGTGTTAAACGCCATTTGAGAGCAACGCCCAAAACCACAGTCAAAGTCGAAAGCCCTAGCTGCCCCGCATTGCAGCGAGCAGTGACGGCGCGTCACTGGAGTGAGGTCACGGATGACGCATCACCTCAGTCCAGTGACGCGCGCTTGGAGTTCCGTAATCTGATCGTCATGACTGCTTCACGTTGCAGTGAGGGTTACTTTTCCCACGGGTTACACAAGACAAAACGGATTTTACCGCGTGGGGCAACAGTGGCAACTGGAACGAGCAAGCAAGACTTGTGAAGCAAATAATAACCTACCGATGGAACAGATCTATGGTTTTCCTTTAAGCCAGCCTGCCCGTGCCGGTTTGTACAGCGTGTGATAGATCTCTTTCTATCGATCAGGTGAGGTGTTTCTGCATGGCGACAATTGACACGGTGTGCCTGTTGTTTTGCGATAGCTATGTGGCTCTGCAAGCTCAACAACCACCCATTTGAATACAAACATGTGGATCCGACCAAGGGTGAGACGCGCTCGGAGGCGTTCCGCACGCAGGTCAACCCCATGGGTTTAGTCCCAGTGCTTAAAGATGGCAATTTCGTTCTCACTGAAGGGTATGCATTCATATTATTATTGCTTTTCTCCGACGCATACTCGGGGCAACCAACATGGCACTTACTCGCTCTCGGGCGTACTGTATGCTATAGCCATGCGATTATGATTTACCTCGCAGAGAAGCACGGATGGGATGCATGGTACCCACAAGACCGCATGATTCGTGCCCGCGTACGTGTTCCAATAGAATGTCTTGGTATCCCTTGGTCAATATTCACGATGCATGAATTGGGTTTCTGCCCCAGTAGATCCACGAATACATGAACTGGCACCATCAGAATGCTCGCCGCGCCGATAAAATCTTTTTCCACACGATATTTGCGAAGACTGGACGCTCATCGTTGGAAGTGGAGGCCACCTTGAAGACCGTGGATCAGACAATCAGGGGTATTTTCCGGATTCTAGAGTTTTGGCTGCGTCACGACAACCAATACCTCATGAGCGAGTCGCACCCAACACTAGCCGATATGTCGTGCTATAACGAGGTGGTGCAGCTCGAGTTCCTGGACCTACTCGAGGGCTACAACGTATCGTTCCCGAAGGCGACGGCATGGCTCAAGCGAATGAAGGTAGGCGTTGAACTACTGTAGCGGATGCAACCCCATAACAATGGTATGGTAATCCCCAATGCGCAACTAACACGGCCGACATATTTGCTGTTGCGGACTTCATGTTTGATGTCATGGTGATTAGAGTCTGCCTTTCCACGACGAGCAGCTTGCAACAGTGAAACAGTTTCTTGCTGACTCTGTAGCCGAGCTTTAGCTGGACAAATCAAGTGTTCAACCACGCGTTTGATTGGTATATTCAGAGAAATCCGCTTTTTTTCCACACGAACGATTACATTTTCATTCACGATACCAACCATTGGATCGAGCCTATACACAGATGAGTTACGCTTGATGTTTGGCAACGAATAAAACATCGAATCGGTCACACACAACAACTTCATGAATTCGAGTAACGTTGTCAATCATCTCGTCCAAGTTTTCACTCTACGTTTAACTTGTCACGGGATATACATCCCACTCGCACCAGGCCCAACCCATCGACCAACACCTAGGTTTTGTACAGGGCCAGGTCCAAGGCAAGTTCGTGCTCGGTGGCACCATGAGTTACGCTGATTTGCACTTGTTCACCGTGACGCAGGATATGCTTGTGGATTACGTACCTGGTTCCCACCAGACTCCGGATGTATAGCCCAAGATCATTTGTGTGCTTGAGAACGTCAAGGTCAACGATAAGATTGTCGCATACCAGGCCAAGCGCCAGTAAAAGCTACGACCAGGATGTGATAGTTTACACCTGACTGTTCAAAGGTAGCAAGTAATAACGACAGCAAACGTTGGCATTTTTGCTGGGTGCATTGCCACTTCATGCTCAACAGAGAGCTGTGCTGTTGGTAAAGATGTGTGATGCATGTTGTAACTATGACAATGGTATTGAATGGAAACGCGGTAGAGATTTAATACGATGAAGTGGCTCGTGGCGTTTGCCCTGGGTACATGGACACCGGCGGCCATGGGGAATGCGCTTAAAGCGAAGCGCGCCCGTGAGTCCCCTCGTAATCAATGAAGGGACCTTCAACGGGCTCCGCATTCGGGTCCGAGTCCACAAAACTAATTTTCAGTTGAGGAAAGTGCACCGTGGCTTTGAAGCCCGGAGTCTGGTAGAGATCCCGCATGTACTGTATCCAAGATACGCACATCCACATGTAAAAAAAAAAGAAGATAATTAGTATCGTTCTTTCTTGCCAGTGCGACCAGCAACAAACCCACGTTGACCGCAGCACGAACAAAGATTCCTCGCCCAAATACGATGACTTACCCCAACGACGTTCGGGTACGTCGCCAGTTTCTTCATTGGATCAGCATAGCTAATCACGTCCGCACGAATGAGCGTCAGAAACACTCTCACGTCAGGCTCCGTGATGCCTGAACCGGCCAGATACCGCGTCACTGCCAGCATCTCATTGAGCTTGTCCACCGCTGCAAAGAACTCGGAGAACGCTGACGATTTCTTGGCTCCCTTGGCGAACATCAACTTGAACCACGCCGAAGTAATCTCGGCTGCAATGCCGTTATTCAATGCGTCAATCTCGTCCTTACGATCGTGGGGCACCAGATCCACGGTGGACGCCACCAACTCGCGGAATCCAGAGTTAAACATGCTTACAATGTCAGCGGACTCGTTGGACACGATCGTTTGCTTCTTCTTGTCCCATAGCAGCGGCACCGTGTACGCCCGCGGGGTCTTGTCTACCAGCTCGTAGATTTCGCGCACGTATTTTTTGTGGTTAACGTGGTCGACCGTGGCTCCCTCGGTGGGGTATTCCTTTCCGTTCACAGCGAATACACTGGGCGAGATTGCTGGATCAAAGAATGCCCAACCGCGGTGCTCGTCATTGTCGTCCTCTGGTCTCGTACGCTGGAAGATGACATGCGTGAACGACACGCTGATGAAATCTTCGAGACCCAAGAGATTGCGAGCACTCAGAGCTCGACACGCAAACGGGCAGGCATAATTGACGTACAAGTGGTAACGTCCCTTCTCAGCGGGAAAATCGGCATCGGCATTGGGTTGAATGTAGCTACGATACGGAGCAGGTTCGGAAGCTGGAGAGGACATGATGAGTAGAGTTTAGTAGAGTTCGAGGGAGTAGGCTTGTGAATGAGACTGGAAATTGGAGAATGATGAATGAACTGAGGTGAAGGGAGGGACTGGTTGCATTCTCCACTGAGCTGTCGTATAGGTGTTGGTGGTGCAAAAGGGTGAACCTATGTTGTGGGCCAAGAACTCCCGAGTAACAATGTAGAGACAGCTCTAAATACAGGATCGATATCTACAATTGTAGGTGGGGTGGACGACATCATTCTGTTCTGGAGCTCTTCCTCCACGTTCGCGCCAGTTCCGCTAAATCTATAATAGATGCGCTCAAGAGACAGCACCCGCCGCTCTACTCTAGGGCCATTAGCTATAAGATATAGGATTCTGAGGAGTGTATGGTCGCGGTGGGGTCATGCTTGATGGGAGGAGTGGCGGGTACCCTCCTCTCACCGCATGGGCACTCACTCATACACCGAGCCAGATAAATGGCACTGTTTCAAGGGGAGGGGTGATATTTCTATGCATTTTTTTGTTTTGGTAACAGCCATGACTACCGTCTCATTTCGAGACTTCTCTCGCGATTCGTCATCTGTCACTCCAAGGAGGGTCATGCTTAACGTCAACATGCTTCATTGTCGATTCAGTGACGGATTACGACAACGTCGAATATATCGAGTGGCATGGCACCACTCACTACACAATCGTATGGGGTGCCCAAGAGCTCAACGTCAATAGATCAAGAGGAACTATCCCATAGACGTATCTGCAGCACAACGCAGGTCCACGTCATTCATTGCTACTCATTCGCAAATTTGCCAGACAAAACGCATCAACCAAATCCCTCCAACGTCAAAGTTTCCCAAGATGGCTCAACCCCAGCTCAAGGTGTCCTACTTCAATGGCCCCGGCCGTGGTGAACTCATCCGTCTCATTCTGGCGGCAGGTGGGATCGCGTTTGAAGATGATCGAGTCGAACGGAGTGCGATGGCTGCACTCAGACCGAAGCTACCGCTTGGTCAAGTCCCGCTGCTCACCATTGATGGCACGGTGTATCCGCAGAGCGTCGCCCTCGCCCGCTACTCGGCTCGCCTGGGTGGGTTGTACCCAAACGACCAGATGCAGGCATTGAAGGCCGACATCATCGTTGACACCTTGCAGGAAGTGTGGCCCCCGCTGGTGGAGGTCGCACTGGCGAATGGCGAAGACAAGACTGAGAAGGCCAAGGTGATGATCAGCGAGACGCTACCCAAACTATTTGGTTACATCGAGGAGAATATTCAGGGCAAGTTTGTGCTGGGTGATACCATGAGCTACGCCGATTTGTACTTGTTCACCCAAGTGATGGACATGTTGATGACGTATCTTCCTGGGTTTACTCCAGAGCCGTATGCCAAGATCCAGAGCGTGATTGAGAGTGTCAAGGCGAACGCCAACGTCACACAGTATTTGAGCACTCGCTGGAAATGAAGCCGTTGAGCTCCTTCAACAGTGTGTCATCAGTCTGTTGTGTTGAGCCACTCTTCATCGTCGCGTTCATGAGCAACCAATACCCAAAGTGTGGCAAATAGACTGAGCTTCTCGCTCACATTTAATGTGAGCGTAAATTTGAATTGGAACTATTGCTGTCCCTCTCATTTGATGTGCTTCACCATTCCATGTTGCATTTTACGATTGTCTTTGACACCCAGGTGCAAGTTGACAGCGCGATAGTCATGCGAATACCGCAATGGACACATTGGCCACGGTACACCCGGTTCGACTATACAGTAACTGTTTCCCGCTCGTTAGCATTGTTCACGCTTTGTTTTGGCCATAAAGTCTTCCCTTCCAATTCCTTTCATGAGCCCACCGGAGTGGAAATCGAACGTTAGGCAGCAGGCATAGTAGTATTACACTCAATTGCTCCCGTCACGGCCCACGGACACAGCAATAAACAAGAACAATCATCTATATTCCTTTCTTCTGATTTCTTTCTCATCACTTGCTTTTCGTGCCAAGCAATGAGACCTTTATGTACAACACACACAAGACGACCACAGCCCATCGAGTGGCCCCTTACCAGGGCGCCATCTCGTCCGATCTTCCCGTCGCAATTCCGCTCATCACATTCCACCCCCACAAGTGAGGGCATTTAGATGGACACACCCGAGGTGGCGTTGTAGTACACATCGAACTGGTACTTGGCATCGCAGAACGGGAACACCGGATCATCGGGATGGGCCTCGTCCGGGTTGAAGAGGTTCTTGCCCGTCTTGATGGTCACGTAGACGCTGAGCACGGAGCAGATGATCAGGATGAGCCCGCCCAGGAGTTTCTCCCAGATCGGGATCGTGGTCCACATCTTCTTCATGTAGAAGATGATGGGCAGGATGATGCAGCTGATGGCGATGGCCGACGCACCGACAAAGTCGCTGAGGTCCAAGAAGTGGTCCTTGAGCAGGATCGAGGCTACCGCCATGATGGCGATCATGATCACACGGGCCGACATGTACTTGATGGCGTTGCCCTTGTACGCGGCCTCCTCCGCCTCTTCGTCGTCGCTCTCCTTCTCAATGTCGGCCATGGATACCACCGAGCCCTTGGACTTTCGGGCACGGATCTCATCCCCGGGCGTATCAGCCGGAGCATAGTTCATGGCCTCGAGGTCATCGGGCTTGCGCTTGTGCATGCCCAGCGCGAGGCGTTCCACAATGTAGAACGCCGGGTGCACAATGACCGAGAACGCGATGGAGATGTGCAGCTGCATGCAGAGGTACGCAATCACGACCGAGCCCCAGTTGGACGTGAAGCCCAGGGACGTGAGCGGCTGCGCGGCCGTGGCGTAGATGGTGAAGAGCAGGTTACCAGAGATCTGGCAGCCCACGGCCGAGTAACCAGTGGACGCGAGGATGAGGAAGAGGCACGAGATGAACGCGACGGTCACGAAGACGACGCGGGGCATGCGGGACGGGTCCGAGTGCTGACGCTGCAGGGCCGGGATCACGACGCCGGCACCGTACGCGAGCGAGAGGTTACCAAACGTGATGGCTACCTGCTCGAGCGAGACATCGGGCGCGGGCACGGACGGGTGGCCGCTCATGCCGTGAATGAGCACGGCCACGCCAATGACATCGGCGATGATAGTGCCGAGGCAGCCCGCCAGAGCGGCGCCCGCTCCTTCCTTGAGCGTAGGCGTGAGGCACACAGGCACACACGTCACGGCCATGATGATGATCCACGTGCTGTCCTTGAACGCACCCGGGAAAAGACCGTCAAGCAAGATACCACCCAGCACGAGGAAGGCGCAGGGCACAAGCAGGCACACGCCCATCTGCGAGATCACCACGAGCCAGCGGCCCGTGGGGCCCATGCACCATTCGCCCAGGTCACCAAAGGTCTTGACCGAGCGCGGCGCCACGAGCATAACCCGTGAGATGAGCACGGACGCGTACGTGTTGGCCACGGCCATGAAGGTCATGGCCACGACGGCCAGGAACGGCCCCGCGCGGGAGAAGTTGGCGGGCATGCCGAGCGTACCAATGCCGTAGACACAGCAGAAGAGGTTGAAGGCCAGCTTGAGGTCCTCACCCGTGAGGATTGGCTTGCCGTCACCCATGATGATGACTGGGAGATCGACGCGGACGAGGGACGAGGGGGAGCGGAGACGACTTGAGGCAAGGAAGGGAAAATGCCAAGTGAGCTGGATGGAGGAGGAAGTGTGTCGGGGGAGGCAACGGGGGACGCCAGGGAGGAGAAGGAGGAGCAGAATGGAGTGGGGGAGGCAAGCAGACGATATCGAGCCGATAGTGTAGGCGTGTCAATGAGCACCCGCCTCTCTCCTAACGGTCTCAACAAAGATGGCAACCTTTTCAAGAGAGGCGGGGGGCATAGTGAAACGCAGTAAAGCGATCCGGCTCACGTCCCGTATCCCCCGGGGAGAGCAGCCATCGTCCCGGCTCGCGCACAAAGAGTCGGATGATGAAGGGAGGGCAGTTTGACGAAGCCTCAATGATGCCGAAGGGTGACCCAACCTCCGCAAACATCCAGCGCAGGTCGGCACGGCGGCTTGCCTGGCTTTGAGCTGGTGGCCCACCATGATCCCAGTCCCAGACCCAGACCAACCGGACAAGGAGCATCTGGGGCAACACGTACGTGTGTACACTAAGCCACGGCTAACGGGCGTCGTAGCCAGGCGCGTTAGGGGACGGGCAACCCTCCCCCCCCGTCTCCACTCAACCAAGCAAACACACTTGCTTATTGTATGCCGGATCTCTCTCGCGCACACGGTACACTGAGCACGAGCCAGATGTGTACGACCGCGTCCTCCCTCGCACAGCGGGCACGGTACGGGTACGCCTGTAAACCGAGAGGGAACGAAGTTCGGGCAAAAGCCCTCCCTCGCAGATGGTGGGAGCGCGCCAACTCAGGACTGGAGCCGCCACAACAGCGAGGAGCGGGGGTATTAGCGCGCCTGCGTTTTTGGTCGGTTTGCGCCTGCCAAGAACGTGATGCATAGTGTGGGTGGAGGTCGTACGTTGGAGATGTACTGGTACAGACTGGAGTGACTGGCCAAGATCGCCATCTTCGTGTATGTACCGTGGAGATGCACAAACATCGCCTTCACGTTTTATGTCGTGGGAGGTTGTAGAACGGAAGTGCAACCCTCGGAAAAGAAATGTAATCCCACGCTCTACTACATTTACTAAACCAGGTAATTTGCGATAAGTTATACACATATCAAGGTATAGGTGTCTTTTTCAGTCCATTTGTTTCCATCCATTTTCGCGGGTTTTGGCATTGAAGCGATCCAGATGCTGGTGTAGGTATGCCGTCCTCACTCCACACAGAATGACGGAACAAGGGTTGACTGGCGCTCTACGCCCAAAGATCCGGAGCAAAGGGCAGCCTCTTCCTCCAAGATCCGGTGCCTGATGCACATCATGTTCGCGTGGATACGGCTGCGGACCCAGCACGGGGGTGCACGATCCCTTGGTGACTTTGCACCTTCGTACCCCAGCAGGAAACTGCAACCCGATCCTGCTCGTCACACTGTACACTCGGCCCCTATCCGTGCGCAGTCCGGCTGCGGCGGACAGATGGATCCTGCTGGCGCTGGTGCTGCTGGTGCTGCTGTACTGTACAGCGCTGGATTCAACCTCCAAGAACATTTCAATCGGCATGCTTGATCTGTGCTTTTACCTTTGGCGTTGAGTCAAGAACCATCGGCATTTATCCGTGTTTCTCTGCAAAACCTACAGGCGAGCCAGCGTTCAAACGCATAAAGATGCAATTTCCACTTGGCCGATTTTTTTTTCGCCCAGTGTGCGCTGACTGCGTGGTGGTAAGAGCCAGGGACGGGACTCCGATTGCACAAACACCTCGTTTCTCTTTGTTAGAAATCGGTGCAGAATCTGTCCCGAAACCTGCAGAATGGAAGTAAATTGAAGAGAATGGAAGGCTGCCTCCATAAAATTGGCGCAGAATGGAAGGTTATTGCCTCGAAATTTAACCACAAAAAGAAAAAGACGAACGTAGCAGACGCGGGTTAAATGTGCAGAACGGAAGGTTGATTGACGTGTGCGGCGAGGGTGTGCGTGTATATGAGTTGTGGGTTGAGCTAAGCTGGTCCCCTGATGGGGTAACGAAAATCCTAGGCGCAAATTGTGCCCCGTGTCGCACAATCCAATTATGCTGATGCGATGATGGCATTTCGAGCAGATAGGTTATACCGTACGTATTTCAATGCTTCAATCCATGGTAAAGGCTGCCCAAATGCAATTTAATTGTGGTTCTGTATTTATGCATTTCCCTCGTAATCAGATAAATCTATATCTATGATGCCCCGACTTGACTTTTGAGAAAGCAAGTCGGTGTTAACAGCGTACGCAGTACAGTAGCTCACCAACATGGACACCAGATCCAGTCCGTGTGTGTTGGTTTCGTGAGACAAATGGGAGAGCTTGTCCTAGAATTGCTTGGGTGCAGATGGAGTCCACTGCCCACAAAAGGTCCACGATTAGTCCGTTCATCTGGGGCACCCCCCATTCAACCTCCTCGAAGGTCATACACAACTTTGGCAATCGTCGCAACCAAAGTGAGCGCCAGATTCGGAGCCTGTGGGGGCCACCATCAGTCCCCAGACGCCCCCACTCCACTCAGGAACGTCTGAGGGGTTCAAGAGGGCTCACGTGACGTGTAGACACTCGACATACCTACACGTACGAATGATGGCATGGCATCTGCCATTGGTATGCCGGGCTTCTTCTCGGCCATGACGCGGCACTCTGTTGTGTGTCTTCCAGTCAGCCTCCTCCGCCAACAACAGCAACCACCCAGTTCGCGTTGTGCGCCAATTGTGCTAATTATCCTGGAGATTCTGAGGTGGGGAGAATATTCAGAGCGTTTTCCCGACATGAAGGGAATGAGCCAGGGAGATCAATGCACCTGCACCATGCAAGTTCAACAACTCGGCTTGGGTGGGGATAGCTTCCCGGACCTGGACGACAGCACTCTCGAAGTAGGTAGTGCCACAATACGTATCCATACTTAATGCTGTCAAGACTTGCTCCGATCAGCGTTCTGCTCTGTAGTACACCTACTAGAATACCCTAGCTGCCTCTGTATTCACCGTCTCGGATCTCTTGCACTCGTTCCATCACGGCCTCGTCATAGCCGTGGGTAGTGATGGTGCCTCAATCGTATCCCATTGGTCGGGCAAGGGGCCATCCCCGAGTCCGGCCAACGACCGCAGCCGCGCAAAGGCGACCAGCAGCTGGCGAAACATCTTCCACGTCTCGTTCACGATGGCCACGCGCGAGTGCATGAGCTCCTCACGCGATTGTTCGTCCATCACAAACGTGCCCGTGGTGGCTATGCTTATGCGTCTCTTGCTCGTTAGCTGCGTCTGCAATGCCTGACGCGCGGCGCGCGTGGCCTCGTCCTCTTCGTGGTCCTGCAGCTCGTCGGCCATCTTGTCCAGGCGCTCCAGAAAGAGTTTGAAAAGCGCATCCAATTGAGCCACGTCCTGGCTCGACAGCGTATGTGCCGCCGCTGATGAGCTGAGGTAAAGCACACCGCGCTGCAGGCCATACCCACCACTTCCACCACCACCCCCGCCGTGCATCGGGTCACGGCGCGAGATCGTGGAAGCCTGAATGTCGTGCATTTTGCCCAGGCGCCGCAATTCGTCCAGCAGGCGGCGGCAAGGTGCGTCGTATGCGCGCCACGAGGCCACGAGGAAGCGCGCGCTTTCCTGTGCGTTGGGCTGCACGCGAAACGGCTCCTGGGCGGCATGCTCCAGGCGCTGCAGCTCCAGCAGTGGCTCCTGCGCGATCAGTGGGAAGCACGCCGCCGCCACGCGGTCACTCATGAGCTCATGCGCTCGCGGTGTCTGCATCGTGTGCAGATTGCTGGCCATCGCTGCCGTTGAAGCTGATGTCGACGCTGAAGCTGAAGCCGATGTTGTGGCGTCATGGCTATGAAACGTGGTGGCCTCTGACGGTACAGCTGCAGCGGTGTACTCGTGGCCCATGCGCTCAGTGGTGCAGACTCGGCGAAAGACCGCGCAGAGCTCCTCGTTACTGAACGGTACGTTGGCGCGTTGCAGCACGGACGCCAAAGCATCCAGCGGCATGTTGTGTTCGAACTGCGCCATTTCGTCGTCCATGGAGCAGCAAATCACTCGCAACTCGTGCAGGCGATGCGCCACGTACCGCTTCCACTCACGCAGTGCCAGCACCAGGAAGGCATCTGCTAACAAGAATTGCGGCGAGGACTTGCCACTGGACGTGGTCGATGCGGAGGGCTTCCGAAGCAGGCGTTGCTCATCCAGACGAGCGCGGACGCGCTGCTTCTGGTCTTCACCCAGTTTGCTGAACGCGGCAAACAATATCTCCTCGGCCACGCTCTGGCTAATCACGTCTGGATCCTCTTCTTCCGCGAGGATCAGCGAGTTGGAATTCGCCCGTGTATCTGGAGCCGCTGGTGTCACTGCTGACGGTGGTGGCGTTGATTGCGGGTTGATCAAACGAAAATTGTGCAATCCGCACCGCAGGATGCCGTGCACAAACGCCAAAGCCTCGTTCTGACTCATGAGGCGATCGTCGCCACGGCTCTCACCAGTGGTATCGTCTTCCTTCCCCTTGCCGCCAGTGCCAGTACCAGATCCAGAGCCCGTGGCGCCACTTGTACCGGATGTGCTGCTGGACATCTGCATCGTCACTGCCTCGCTGCCGGCCGATTTGACCTCTTCAGGGCGGAGACACATGCCTGTCAGTAGCGCAAACAATTCCACGAGCGCGACACCATCCGCCACGGTGCGGCAATAGGCAAATACGTCGTGGATCAGCTTCTCGGCCTCCCACCGTGTGCCAAAGCGCTCCAGGAAGTAGTCATAGATGAGCTCCACGAGCAGTGGTTTGGGTGCTGGTCCGATACCGCCGTTGAGTGTCCAGGACGTGCGTTGGTTGGCCGCCGCATTCTGTAGCAGGATACTGCTGACACTGCTGAGCTGCAGCAGCAACGGCGCCACTCTTTCCAGCCGCAGTGAGCGACGCAGAACATCCGAGATGATGTACCTCAACCAGGGCAGTGGCCGCTCCGTGCGGCGTCCACCCGTCTCGCGAAGTCGACGCCTATGCAGACCAAATCCATGGTGCAGCAACGGTCGCATCACCAGCGGTGCACCCTCGTTGTGCCGCAGGTGTCGGCGGAACACTTGTTGCACGCGCTGCACGCAGAGCTTTTGCTTGACCGTGTCAATCAATACCTCGACGCTACACGACCGCAGTCCACACATAGGGGTGCAAGAAGCAATAGTCAGTAGTGCTGATTTTTCGGGAAATACAGAGAGAGAGAGAGAGAGTAGACGTACGTGGATTTGTCGCGCATACGAACGCATTCCAATAGCGCGTACAGCGCCTTTTCGAGGCCCTGGACACTCTTGGAACTGAGGATGGCTCCGGTAACCTCTCGCTTGGCCACCGTGGCCATGAGCAGGCTCTCCAGTAGTCGGTGGAACGCCGTGAGTAGCCTGATGCCATCCGAGAACGTACCACCGCCCTCGCCATCGCCACCAAGGGAGGACGCGATCTCGTAGGCGATGGCATCCGTGGCACTGCGCGTACCCAGAGGAAGTGCCGCGATCGAGGTTGTCACTTCGTGCTGAAGCAGTGTGAAAAATTTATCCACCACGAATGCTGCCCGCGAGCTTGTCGATAAAGAGGCCTGAGCTTGCGCCAACGTAAGCGCCTGGCAAGCGGATGTACTACTCGGTAGTGAATGCATCACTGCGTCGTTGCTGTCGTGTTTTATGGGCACCGCTCTAGTGCGCTCTACATTGGTGCCAGCGAGACGAGCGATACATGAGGCAGGGCTTTCGAGCCGCAGGCATGACGAGAAAAATTGTGCCGTCTCGGCCGCTGCCATGAATGCATCAAAGGTCACGGCACCACGGCCATAATCAAAAGCTGCGCGAAACAGTTCGGCCACCGTGAAGGAAGGTAACTCGTCGTTGAGTGTGTGTAGCATGATGCGGAACTGTTCCATATCCATGACCGCGGACGACAACGCCGTCATGGACCCCATTTTCTGGCGATGGTTCTGGTGATTTGTCGATCCGGCGGGCGCTGCTGTTATCGCCGCCGTTTGAAACATGAGCCGAATTGCTGCGCGACGATGCGCCTGCTCTTCCTTGTATTCCATCATCATGATCTCAGCCCACAGGTTGGCATCGATGAATTTCAGCTCACGCCCGTGCTCGTCGTCGGTCTGGATGTTATTATCGCCACCACCATCATCGTCATCATCGATTTGATGTACGCGTGATTTAGTTACACGGGATGTGGTTATGTTCTTGGCCTTCGCGTTTGACTTGCCACTACGGGTCTCAGTACCTCCACCCGCTGTGCCGGTGGGGCTGAGGTAAACGGCAGGTCTCTCCTCTGCTGAGAGGTTAGTGACAGCAAACGCGAGCAGCTTCTCGTCCAGTGCAGCACGATCGGTCTCGGAGGCCCTAAAGAGCACGACGCTTGTAGCCAGTGAAGCGTGGTAAGGCGAGATCCACACAGTCTTGGGGATCCTGGGTGCTGATGAACTGGTTTCATTGCCACTACCATGTCCTGGTATCGCCGTGCTCTTCGCAGCTGCGGCAACGGATGGTGCATACACGCGCTCATATTCATGACGAAAGCTTTCGTAGGAGATGTGGTCGCGCAGATCACCCCATCGAAGCTTGCCTCCGAGCAGCACGTCGAGGATGCGGTAGCAGTACAACAAGAAAACCTGTTCATCCTCGCCATACTTTTCATCCAACAGTGAAAGAAAAAGCTTTGCTTCCAGGTATCCTTCGCGGACAAGTGCTTTGACTCCGTAGTACAGGCACCAGCGGTCCTCATCAGCGGCACGTAGGCGCTGCTCCGCGGCGCGTTGTGCCGTCATCGTCACTGAGGCACACGAGGATTGCGATGTCAAGTCTTCACCGTGCGGTTGTGCTGTGCTCGTGGTGGTCCCATTCACGATTGGCTTGACCGCACTGGCAGGGTTGCTGTCATCCAGACCCATTTCGAACTGTTTCTCCTGCTGCAGCGAACGCCACGGTGAGAACCAGGCGTATACAAACTCGGGCATGCGAATTCGCTTCGGGAATGGGCCACCACGGTGTCGACACATTGCATCGTCGATTTGCTTCGCAAACAAGATGGCGCGCATACACCCAAGTGTCCACGAGATGTCACGTTGCGGGCGCCGTCCACGCAGATTGGGGAGCAGGATGCGAAAGTAAAGGCACGGCACGCGCTTCTGCTTAAGAAGTGATCCGGCGTGATCACCGCCAGCACCCAGCCCTTCTCCTCCCCCACTCACGAGTGATAAATGGTATTGTCCATCGGCGTGGGTGCTGTCGCGTCGGGTGGCATCGTGGCCGCTGCCTCCACCAGGAATGAGGGCGGCGCCGTCGACGAGCATTCCATTCTCGGCCATTTGACGAAGTTCCAGTTTGCATCGAACACACACAGTAGCCGACGCTCTCTTGTTTTTTTTTCGCCGCTTCTGGCGGATGCTCTGCTCTTCTCCGTCGATATTCACGTCACCACCACCCTCACCTGTGCTAGTATTGTCTTCTTCTTCCTCCTCCTCTTCCTCGTCGGCCAGTTCTTCCTCTTCCTGACGTCGGCGTTCTTCTTCCTGGGCCATTCGCAACTCCTGCGCCGCGAGCATCTCGCTTTGCTGCTCCATGAGCTCAGCGATCGTCGTGTCCTTGGTCACGAGGATCTCATCCACACTAGCAAAACGTGCCTGCATCGCCTCCAACTCACGTGCCGTCGCGTCCTTTTGCTCCGTCAAAGATGCCATGAGCGCCTTCAACGGTCTCAATCGTTCCAGTTCCTCACGCATCTGCTCGCACCGGCGTTCAAGTTTGGCGTAGTTATCGCGCAACTCCACGGCATTGACTTTATCCGTGTCTTCCCGCATCTGCCGGAAGATCGCATTCAGTGCCTTCATGGTGTCGCTCATCTTGCTCATCTGCTCCTTGGAGTCCGCCAATCTCTGTTCCAACTCCTCGCGCTGCCCTTCAAAGCCAGCGCCGAGCCGTTCGATCTCGCGCTCGTACGAGGCTCGCATCTCGACGACGTCACGCTCGTGGGCCGCAATTGTGTCCCGCAATTCGCGACGCGTGGCCGCGAGCTCCTGCTCCACGTGGTATAAGCGCTCCGATCGCTCTTCGTGTAATTTATCCAGGGAGAAGAAGGCCCGCGCGGCTTGTATACGTGCTTTCCGTAGCAGCACGCCCTGCTCCAGGAATGACGTGGTCAGCATTGCCTCAAGCTCACCCAGCACCACGTCGGCCCACTTCTGTGCAAACAAGAGCGTCACGAGGGTCTGCTGATCCTTCGGCAGTGTGGAGGGGGCAGTCGCTTCGGGTGTTGCCTCATCCGCGCTGATATTACAATTCTTCTCTTCACCACTACCGTCGTTATGATGTCTTCTCCTCGAGGTCTCGATCGTAGTGGGCATTGCGCAAGGAAACCGCTCCAACACTCGCGCGCGGATAGTCGTGATGTCGCGGTCCAGCAGTGCCATTCGCGCTGAGCTGGGTACGTCCCACGTATTCTTCTTCACAAACTGCATGGCCGCATCGAGACACGCCGTGAGGTCCAGCACATCCACACGCCGTGATGGTCGTGACATGTCACTTGCGACATAATTTGCACTGCTGCCAGTGCTCCGCGCAGCCCCAACATTGTTACCGCCCACCACCGGCACCGCCGTTGTCTTGGTGCGCTCGTCGGCGCCGGGCAAAAACTGCCACGTCTTGTTGCGGCTCAGCACGGCCAGCGAACACCCCGCTGCCATTTTTTCCAGCGTGTAGAAGTGGGTCAGCACGGGATCACCCTCCCCATCGCCGTCGCTGTCTCGCCGCCGTCCCTGGCCATGACCTCGTCCGCGGCCGCGTTCGCCATTCCTCGAACCCGCGAGCTGCTCTTCAGTGCGGTGGTCCGGGTGCATCCCCATGCGAGGCAGCCGCTTCTTGGTCGTCGACCCAGCACCTCGAAACACGCTCGAGCTCCGAAACAAATCGTTTGGATGTGGCACATCGCTACTTTTCTGTGACAACAAGAATTTGCGCACATCAAACTCGTGCTCGGGGTCGCTATCCCTCAGCGCGTTGGGGCGAGAACGTGGCCGCGCTGCCGCCGAGATCGCCGACAGCGAGCATGATTTGGTCATCACAGGTGCATCGGGATCCGCCAGCGGTTGCAACACAGCGACGCGGGGCGAAACACCGTTGAGAAATCTTGGCGAGGAAGAAGACAACTGCGTGGCCTGCAACTCCAGCACCGACGTACCCATGGTCGTGAATGGGCGATCATTATCGCGATCACTCGACGCTCGACGATGAGGAGCCTCGGCTGCCCCTGTGCCACCACGATCCATGAGCAATGCAGAATAGCTCGAGCGATGGATGGGTTGGCCCGATGGATGCTGTTTCCTCTTGGTTGAAAATTGTGGCACCTTCGTGCAGCGAAAGTAGCAATGGTGTCAGGATCTTAAAAGGGATGTAAATTTAAGCACACGATAGGTTGTGGTAGATAACCGCAAACACCGCTTCGAGGGCTGCTGAATTTAACCTGCTCGTAACACAAAACATCACAACCACAATCGAATTAAGCAGAATGGGACCAGCGACACATATACAAGTCAGTAGATGTGGCAACGCAGAAATAAAGAGGAAGGATGATACAGCTGCTCAGGTTGTTGATGTTCTCGTTACATCCACTCCAGATAACTACGTGTAGCTATCGCTTCGCCATCTGGGGACGAAGCTCATGATCTATAGCGTGGGAAGCAAAGACCACACAGGAACGGGGTCGTTCGTGCACCGGACAACTTGATCCTGGCAATGCTCGACTCTAATATCTTTGTTCAGAACTGTTGATCTTCTTTTTTAGTCATTTTTGGCACGAAGATGTACTGGTTTCACCGATGTAATCATATGCTTAGATACGCAGCGCAAGTGCAACATCCATTCATTGCCACTCACACGCTATCACAAGCATCCATGGCCGTACACGGATCCCAGCTCACACTTCTGAATCGATCAGAATCCACTTGATACGACGGAAGCACTTACGGACAATCTCTTCGAGTGCGCCGTATCGCCCACTGTACATAAGCAAGTTGTGCATGAGACGCAAGCGGTCACCAACACGGCGCAAGCGTTTCTTGATCATATCCAAGTGGAACGTGCTCAGTCCTGGTGGGATAAGATTGTCCACAATAGTGCGGAAAACATATCCATCCAGTTCTTCGTCAATTGGGACATGAAGTCGAAGCTCCTCGGGAGCATCGGGCCCCAATTCGTCCAGTCTGTCTTGGTACGACTTCAACAACTTGCTTACGAGTTCCCACACGTCCTCCTGTCCAGGCAATGGTGACATCTTCGATGACTGAGCAGCTTCCGGGTGGTATTTTTCACGTCCGACCACACGCAGCAACATGCTGAACAGTGCCAATTGGTTAGCAATCACATCACCAGGCTTGTGCTGAAATTCCATGAAGATGGCTTCAAGGATCCAGAAGATGCCCAGTGCCTCAGCGCTATCGTCACGGCATTCCCAAATCAACTTCGCCACAGATCTGTCAATGCCAAGCTTCAAATCCGGCGTCATCAAACCCCAGTGCGTCATGCACTTAATTGACTTCGCAAGATAAGACGATTCGCTTCCTGATCCCTCAGAAGAGTTTCCAGACATGAATTCAGTCAACGGGTGAGAAACGATCCTGTTAATGAGCTCGCCATCCAGTTGAGGGGATAGCAACCGCTGAAGTGCGACAGTCGGATATAGCGACTTCTGGCCCGTGACATCAGGCAAAAGTCCTCGCATAAGAAATTGGATACGATCCCAGCTCAATCCAGCGAAAACAAGGTTGCCTTGACGGTCCAATCCTCGCCGACCAGCACGTCCAGCCATCTGCTGGACCATCAGTGAGGTGAGAACACCCTCAGCCGTATCCTCGCAGAAAATACACGTACGGAACGGCATGTTCACACCATACGCCAAAGAGTCATCCGAAAATACGACAGCCAGACGACCCAGTTGAGCAAGTGATTGCACAAGTCGCAGGTAGCCAGCCGGGAGGTTTTGCGCGTAAATTGCAATACCACGACGAAGTGACCGTACCAACGGATGTCCATCATCGCTTCCCTCAGACAATTCGCGGCGGAGCTGCCATCGGATTTCTTTGAACTCCGAAGCCGAGAGACGGTACCCGACAGGTGTCAAGACGAAGTCAGGGTGTGGAGCATAAATATCAGGTGGAGGGCGTTCCTCAAACGCTTGAGATTCACGCGCTTCGTCTTCCTTATCCTTTGACTTCACTTTTTGCTCTCGTTTCTTCATAGCCGCCTGAGTCTTCTCCCATTCCGCATACTCTGCCTCCACCTTCTCACGGAAGTTTGGGTACCTTGCCACTTCCGCCGTTTCGACATCGCGCAGCAGCTTATCAAACAATTGGCGACAGCGAACGGAGTCCAACTGGAACGAAATAGCAGGAGTGAGGTTGTTGCTAGCTAGTTGGTTGACTAGTGCGTGCACGTTTACCGCATTTCCATTCACATCGTGGCCTTCCTTCACATCCAGCATTCCCTGCCGAAGGGACTCAGATGGCGCAAAAAAGTCCAAAATCGCCTTCGTTGCCGCTGGTTCGTCTCTCGCTAACGATTGCAAACGCTTCTTGACGACTTCTTCGTACTGCTTTGATTCCATCAATGTAATACGGTGCGATCGTGTACCAAGATCCACCTCCACGGAGTCGTCGTCGTCCCCACTATCTTTTCCCTTTGACCCCTTCTTTGAACTCTTCTCCTTCTTCGACTTCTTCTTTTCCTTCTTGGGATCCTTTGCACTAGCACCGGCCGTAGAACCTCCAGTAGCATCGTCATCGGTCAATGCAAAGAACTGCTGTGGAGCGACATCTGCGATTTTGTCCAGCGGATAGAATTTCTCCATTGCCTTCCACAGTGCAAACGTATCACGTGGTGTGAACGCTAAATCACCACTTTCAAAACCGTCGTTCACCAAGTATTCCACAGTAATACCAGCGCATGGGTGCAAAACGACTAGCTCCTTCTTGTCAGCTTTGTCGTCGTCCGCTTTGAATGATTCGTCGTGCCAGATCATGCGCTGCAAGTTAATGAAACGCCCCTTGTACTCCAGCAAATGCACTTCACGTGGGTGGTGCAACTTCCACCATGACTGCAGGCGTTCGGCGTTCCCGATTGTGGCCGAAAGCGCCAAAAACGGACACGTCACCGCCTTCACAATGCGCTCCAGAGCATCACCTTCAGCGCCGTTCAAATCGTGGACTTCATCATACACAGCGTATTCAAAATCGTATCCGATTTCTACAAGAGCAGATTCGACAGCTCGGGGTGTGCCAACCGCTACCTTGTATTCATCCGGCAAAAACACTTGGCCATCCGTGATCAGCGCTACAGTGCCCTTCACCATGGCCTGGAAAATGGCTGCCACCTGCCAGGCCAGCGGATCCGTGGGTACAATAAACAGCACCTTTCCGCCCACCACGGACACGTACGAGGACAGCACGGTTTTACCACTACTGGTGGGGGCACACACAATCACCGAGTGCTGCTGGTCAATATGACCAAGAACGGTGCGCTGCCAGTCATCAAGGATAAACTTATTCATGTGGTGCATGTTAAGCGGTGGCAGGCGGTCCGACATCTCGGTCAACTGGTATTCAATCAGATCGCGGCCCTCCAAGTAGTCGTTCACGTATTTGACATACTTGCGGTTCTTCTTGTGCACGGCGTTAAGCTCATCGCGCAGCTTGGCATCCTCTTCCTCCTCCACCTTGCGTTGCTTGTCGGATTTCTTACGACCATCGCTACCCACCGCCAAACGTTCGGGCATCAGCTTGGTGCGCTGAATCTCCCACAGCGTGTCCACGGCATCTGTGAACTCCTTCTTCTTCCAGCACTCCTTGAGGATCTCATACAACTGTTTCAAGCGACCCGTGGGCGTCGTCATCTTCATCGTGAGCAGGTTGTTCGACTTCTTCACGTTCGCGAGCTTCTCCTCATCCACCTTGCTCTGCTTCTCGAGCTTCTCCTTGGCAAGCTGCATGCGGATGAGGTCGGCCTTCTTCAACTTGGGGCCACCGGCCGCGTCCGCACCTTTCTTGCCGCCACTCTTCTTCTTGTCCGCGGCCGTCTCCTCCGTGGGGGTCACCGTGGCCTTGCCCTTCTGTGCGGCCGCCGCCTCATCCTTCTCCTCGGGCCACAGGTTGCGCGGGTTGAATGGGTTGGTGGGGGCCAGGTCGCGCAGGATCACGGGCATGCGGTCGGGCCAGATCTTGTTCCAGTTCACATCGCGCAGATCCGATTTGAGCGCCGCCATGGTTGCGTCACGTCGCGAGGGGGGCTCCTTACTCGTCTTCTTCGTGTCCTTGATGTATTCTTGCGCGTGGGTCTCGCGCGCGTGGAAGGTTTCCCTTTGGTGCGCACTTGTTGCTCTTGCTCTAGGCGACCAACAAGTAGACTGCGAGAGAGTGAGCGCTCCCCCCTCCCCCCTTCTATTTGGAGCTTGGTTTTGTTGGCTGTTGGGTGCTTGCCCGGGTGTATCTGGTTTCCACTATGGCGGAGGTCCCGTCGCGATCCTACTCAAGGGGGGGGCGAGTGACACCTGTTCGCTCCGCTGTCCCGGACAACCGCGCAGGTTGCGGGCCGCCAACACGGGACGTTCGTTGCTGAGTGATGGTCGGCGATTGGATGTTACTGGCCCGCTTCCATAAAGTACGATAATGCTAATCAACGCATGTCTGTGGCTGGAATTTTTTTGGCAGGCTGCACCAGAAGGGATCGATTGAAAATGATACACGCTCCGCAGATGCGCGCGATTGGCGCGACGCAGCGGCGCGCTGCTTCCAGTGCGGCCTTTGCACCGAGGGTGCTATCTGGGATCCAACCCACGGGTGTGCCACATCTGGGCAATTACTGTGGCGCGATCTCCAAATGGGTGCAGTTGCAAGACACACCTGGTGATGGAGAGGCGGCATCGCTGTCTCGGCAATCACGATTGTACAGCATCGTGAACCAGCACGCCATCACCGTGCCTTTTGACCCCGATCAGCTGCCAGACAAGACGCGTGCCATGGCAGCAGCACTATTGGCGGCAGGTCTGGATCCGAAGCGAAATGTGCTCTTCAGGCAATCGGATGTGCACTATCAC
The DNA here is from genome assembly GCA_023336285.1 of Pythium grandisporangium. Classification (NCBI taxonomy): domain Eukaryota; phylum Oomycota; class Peronosporomycetes; order Pythiales; family Pythiaceae; genus Pythium; species Pythium grandisporangium. Next base: position 24,168 of record JAADWT010000117.1, read on the forward strand.
ACGGAGCTGGCCTGGTACCTGAGCTGCATCACACCCATCGGCTGGCTCAACCGCATGACCCAGTACAAGCAGAAACAGCAGCAGCAAAAAATGGAGAGTGGACTTGGATTACTGGCGTACCCTGTGCTCATGGCCGCGGATATACTCATCTACAAGGCGACCCACGTACCTGTGGGTGACGACCAACAGCAGCACCTGGAGCTGGCGCGGGACATTGCCGCCACGTTCAATGATCGATTCCAGCAGACAGTGTTTCCCAAGCCGTCGGCTGCTACAATGCCCACCGCCGTTGATCTCCAACATGACACTCTGTATCGCATCATGAGTCTCCGTGAGCCGACCAACAAGATGAGCAAGAGCGATCTCTCCACACAGAGCCGCATCGAACTGACAGATACGGCGGATCAGATCCGCAAGAAGATCATGGGCGCCACCTCTGATTCCATTGATGGGATTTCTTTCGATAGAGCGGAGAGGCCTGGCATCTCGAACCTGCTTTCCATCCTCAACGCGGTGACAGGAGAGAGCGTAGACAGTCTCGTGCTTCAGCATGGGGGCAAGCGAGCTGGCGATTTCAAGAAGATCGTAGCCGACGCCGTGATTGCAGAGTACGCAGTTATCGTTAATTTGTCCATGATCCTTTGCGATGCAGTAGAGGAACTGACAGGGTCTTGTTGTTTTATTGTGATTGCAGGGTTTGCCCCATTGGAGACCGCATTCGCGAGTACCAAGCTGACACGACGTACCTTGATAGTGTATTGCATGAGGGAGCTGAACGTGCAACCGAGGTCGCAGCCGAGACGATGCAGGAGGTCAAACAGGCTATGGGGCTATGCTAGCCTATAGAACACTGCTCTCATTTCGAAACTCTAGGCAACCTTTCTATACAGAGATGGCGTGACCGCACAACGAATTCATGCACCTTATGTTCCTGTGTCTGTGTTGTTACCGTCCAAAAATGGAAGCGAGGGCGTTCGATGTCGCTGCCCAGATGGATGAAGGCGCTGCCGCTGGTACTGGTGTCGTTACCGATGCTCCACTGTTGTCCCGAGTCAACTCACGCATAATGCGAGCATCTTCGTGCTTGCTTTCCGCATCCGCCATCACTATCCGAGTGTCCAAATCGTGTTCCAGCACTCTGCAAACCAGGCCGAGCTGCGACTCAAGCCGTGTAACCTTGTCCTCCAGCTCTCTCCACCGCCGCTCCGCTTCCTGTGTGAATACACAGACAACAAAAAATGACATGAACCCATCAGCGCCTCCATTAGATGCCCCTACATGCATACAACTCCTTCCATCCTCTTGGGCCTAAAGCGTGTCCACATACCTCCTCCAGCTCTTGCTTTTTCATGGCTTCCGCACGTTCCTTCTCCTTGGCCTTGTCTACAGATCGCGAGTACTCGAAGGACGCGACACCCACAGCCACGGAGAAAATGAGCAGCTCGCCAATCAGGTCCGCCCCGGTCTCCACGGCCTGATCCGCCGGCAGGTCCTTGATAACATAGTTGGAGACCCCGCGGTAGCCGAAATGGAAGCGCACGACAAGTCGATGCTGCTGCTGACCCAGCGCCGCGCACACAGCGTTTAGGCTCGGGTTCACCTTGGAGCGTGACTTGACGGTCTTAGCCAGCGGCTTGGTAAGCGTGCGCACGATGAGCCCGCCCAGCTTGATCATAGGAAGGGGGAGCACCATCTTGCTGGCGCCGTGCCCACGGATCGATCAATCACGTCGCGTATGCGAAAATGACAGAGGAATGTTGGTGTTGTCACTGTGCTCGCCCCACTGCGGCACAACCTCGTGATAGTGCCGTTCTACGTGTAACGACCGGCGTCTACTACGTGATTTGATTGGGTAAAAACCAAAAACTGCACCCTTTTAGATCACGGCGTGGTAACTTAAACGGGACCACCAGTTAAACAGCGCATGATATCCGGATACTGTTCACTTGCTGATCGGGGGATAAGGGGACTGCTCTCGTGGTTGAGCGCGGCAGACGTCCTCGTAGCTGCGGATGAGCACGATGGTAAGGCAAGGCGACTGGCAACTGCGGCATGCTCGCACTACCCCCTCCCTCGTCCTCTTGGGCAGTGAGAACGCGTGGCGCTCAGTAGACGTGTGCGTGTACTGTGTTGTGTTTGTTTCTCCCTCTCTCTGTAGAACCGATTGCGCATGCTCCACGCCAGTCGCTCCGCGGCGGCGCTCGCGTCGGCGGCGATGGTCGGCGCGCTCTGCGGCGGCTCCTGGGCGTCCGAAGATGCGCTGAGCTCCTCCCGTCTGCCTCGAAGCGTGGCATTTGCGGAACAGGACGTGGACAGCAACGATGACGCCGCTGCGGTGGTCCAGGGTGGGGACGACGGCGCGTGGTACCCGAACATTACGACCAAGCACTGGCACTTTTACAAGGGCAAGATGAACCCATCAGCGACCAAGTCGCTCAAGCTGTTCAAGTGCGCTGACACACCCATCGCTGACGAGATTGCCAATTACCTGGGCGTGTCAGTCAATAACATGGAAGGTATGGTATGCTCGCATGTCGACATGACTGGGGAGGGTGAAGACATGAAAGAATGGCATCGCTGGTGCGCTTACCTGTTGTGTGTGTGGTTTTGTGGCTGTGTATCCAGTACGGAATTTTGCGGATGGTGAAACCAGTATAGCCGTCAAGGAAGGTGTCCGTGGGCGTCGCGTGTATATCGTCAGCTCAACCACCAACGTCGACCGGTACGATCATATCCGTCATGCACTTCGATGTCATGATATGGATGCACTCACTGAATGCTTGTATTTGTGATGTCCCTTCCGACCGTCCCTCTTGCTATGTGATCAGCCTGATGGAACTGCTACTATCGATCTCGGCCATGCGCCGTGCCTTCGCGAAGAGTATCACCGCGGTCATCCCATTTTACGGCTACGCACGCCAGGACCGGATGCACAAAGGGAGAGAGCCGATCGCGGCTGCGGTACGTTGGTCGTTTGCGTTGTCCAGTTGAGAACTCTCAGCGTGAAACATCCGCACAAAACTAATGGCATATATGTGATCTCTAGGATATCGCGCGTATGCTTGAAGTCATGGGTGTAGATCACGTCGTGACAGTGGATCTGCACAGCGCACAAATTGAGGGCTTTTTCAAGCCGCAGATTCCGGTATGACGCGGCTTCTTGCTCTCCCTTGTCCCGACAAGGCACACGCTTTGCCAATAGAAGTCGGGTTGTGGTCGGTTCTCTCACGATCCCTTTTTACAATAGGTGGACAACCTGCAAGCCTACCCGGTGGGCGCGGTGTACTTTTCCGAGGCACATATCAGCAACCCCATCGTGGTCGCGCCTCATTCTGCGGCTGTGTATCGCGCAGTGGCTTTCCGAGACATTCTGTCGCGCAAGATTGACGAGTTTGTGCCATTAGCTTTTGTGGTGCGCAAGCACCGACTCGATGAGAAGCTTCCAGGCGAGTTGGTGGGTGATGTTGAGGGACGCGACTGCATTATCGTTGACAGTCTCGTGGATACCGGGTCGACGATCGTCAAGACCGCGCAGGTGCTCAAGAGCCACGGCGCCAAGAGCGTATCAGCCTTTTGTGTGCACGGACGCTTTTCGGGCGAGGTGAGTTTTTAATTTATTTGGTACGGTGGGTTCGGACGCGATCCATGCTATTACGCTAACCTGGGTCAATTTTGCAACTGAGCAGGGGGCACAAAAGCTGCAGGATTGCGAGGAATTGGACCTCTTGGTCACCACGAACACGATTCCGATGGAGATGACGAGTCGCGAGTCGACATCCAAGATCGTCACGCTTTCCGTCGCTCCGTTTATCGCGGAAGTGATCTCGTGCATTCACTCGAAGGGCTCCATCATTCAACTCACCAAGACGAAATGACGCACAGACTCGCAACAACAACCACAACAAGAAGCCCTGTTGGTATTACTTTGGTAGTACAACTTACTTGATGCCTCGAATGCCCAGTCAGAATACTACTATTACGCACTTGCGATCGCGCAATGTAGTTTACAAGAGTACCCCGAATGTGGCACATACGTACACCTTGGGTGTGTGCTTTGTCTCGCCCCTACCTAGTACATTGTGGGCTATAGATAATATTCGGACACCTATTGCACGAGAAGCGCCTTCAGGTAGAAACACTTGACCAAGCGGAACTTAGCAGCAGCATGATGGCGGAGGAGAAGAACCCGAAGGCGAAGGCACCGGCGGCGGAGCTCGAGTTCATCGATGTGGAAGCTGGCGAGGGGCCTGTGCGGACCACCAACGTCAAGTCCGTGTCCGGTGGGAAGGGAACGGCTGAGGATGAACAGACATTGTACGTGGGCGCCGAACGCTCAACGCTCACACCGCTTGGTATGATGAGCACACCAATGGATGAGGTGACGGCCACGTCAGCTGAAACTGTATCCGTGTTGCGGTGATGGGTGGTTGCGCATGTAGGTTGTCGTCAATGCATACGTCCGTCACGAACGCTAAGCATCCTGTCGCGGCCTTCTTTCATCTCTTTTTCAAGGTACTGCTGGCGACTGTTGGCACCGCCCTCCTACACTTGTGCACTCACTGCCTCTCAAACATTCTCACGTTGCGCCGTCTGTATGCAACCCTGATAGGCCCTAGCGTTGTTTGTGTACCTGTTTGGCGGCATCCTCTTCGATAGCTATGTGTTCATCTTCGTGCTTTGCATTCTATTGCTCGCGTTTGACTTCTGGGCGGTCAAGAACGTGACGGGGCGTCTGCTGGTCGGGCTACGCTGGTGGAACCGCATCAATGACGATGGCACCAGCGAGTGGGTCTTTGAATCGCATGAGGACATGACGGAGATCGACTTGCTCGACTCGCGTGTGTTTTGGTCGGGGCTCTACGTCACGCCCGTCATCTGGGTTGTCTTCCTCGTCGCCGCTGTGCTCAAGTTTAGCGTCCAGTGGGCGTTAATTATTATGGTGGCGCTCACGCTTAGCGCGGCCAACATCATTGGGTACACCAAATGCAAGAAGGACGCCAAGCAGAAGATGCAGGCACTTATGTCTCAGGGCGCCCTGGGCGCGCTTGGTGCTTCGGCAGGCTCTTCCCTCATGTCCACATTGAGCGGGTTCGCCATGAGTGCAGCCACCACCCCCGCCAAGGAACCGCGAAGCCAACCCATGACCGTGTAGTGGTGGAGCTGACTCTTTCCCGAGAAGTCTCTTCCGACGTCTCTAATGCCATGACAGAACAGATTTGCTTCCATTTCAGCACGCATCATCATCGGATCGTTATTGGTACTAAACCGCTAGTACAAGAAGACAACACGAGTGTTTAAAAGGAGGGGGGAGGAAAATCAAAGTGAGATATACGTATTGCAAAGTTATTAGCGGTGGCATCTCTTGATGGGAGGGGCCAACCAAATTCGTTCACACGTCAGCTCGCACGGGGCCAGGTCCTAATTTTTTGTTTGTTTTATCTTGCATGCTTCCACATCCTTCTGGCATTGCATGCGTGACAGTCACTCGGTCGCAATGAAAACGCATCACTAGCTGGCTTCCTGGGGCGCGGCGATGAGGTCCTTCAGCTGCTCGTTCAGCTGCGTGTAAAACTTGTGGTATTCGAAAATATCACCCTTTCCACGTCGTACTTCCACGAGGTGGAGACTATCGGCGAGCATGTAGATCTGGATGACGACTCCGACCGCACCCTTGGGCGTCTGCAACACAGCCTTGACCTTGGACGAGCTATCCACAGCAATCTCGCAGTGCAGGCTTTCGAGGTAACTAGTCAGACGGCTCATAATGTTGGCCGCAGGGATCGTGGACGTGAATTGCGTCGAGCGCTTGACGCGCTTCTCGTCATTGCTCTGGAACATCCGGTTCAATGCCATTCCACCGCACATGTTGATGAGATCAAACGCATTCATGACCTTGAGTCCCGACTCACTCTTGGTCTTCTTGATGACCGAGTTCTTGACTTCATCGTGGTGCTCCTCAATTGCGGCATCTAAATCCGCTTGGCTTGGCTTCAGCGTCATCTTCTCTCCACGGTTTCCATCCGCCGCGGCCATTGCATCCACCGCTGCCGCCACAGCCGCACCTGGTCCGCTCGACACATCCGGAGTCTCCCCACCGGGGTTCGAGAACCAATCATCCTGCATGATCTCACTCAACGTCACCCGCTGTTCCGGATCCGGAATCAGGATACGGTTCAGCAGCGACTTGGTGCGCGCCGAGAACCAACTCGGGTATGAAAACTCGGCCTTCTGGATCTTGCGAAACAGCGCCGACATGGTGGGCTCATCGAAGGGCAAGAACCCCGCCAGGAGCACATATAGGATCACTCCAATGGACCACACATCTGCCGCGCGGCCGTCATAGCCCTTATCCGCGAGCACTTCAGGGGCCACGTAGTTTGGCGTCCCGCACGTCGTGTGCAGTAGTGACGCTCGCGCGCTTTCGCCAGCATTGCCCTGCGCGTTATCGGCGCCGCCTTCGTACAACGCGGAGAGACCAAAGTCCGAGATCTTGAGGTCTCCATTCTCATCCAACAGCAGGTTTTCCGGCTTGAGGTCACGGTGGCAGACGCCATTCTCGTGACAGTACAATACACCATCCACGAGCTGGCGAAAGTAAAAGCGCGCGGTGTCTTCGTTGAATCTTAGTTGACAAATGCAGAGCATGACAGCAATGACGACATCACCATTGGCATTTGGTCAGCACCTCGATTTCAATACACAGGGGCATGATAAAAAAAGAAGCAAACCGTGCTAGTGCTCCAACCCAATGGGATCCCGCCCAACATACCTTCCTTCACTCACGATCTTGTCAAAGAGCTCGCCACCCGTGATCAATTCCAGCACGATAAAAATCTATGCATCCAGTGTCGGTCCATATACACACCAGGTTGATTAGCTTTGGTTCATAAGCACGTCATCCATGTATAACTCCATTCCCGCATTAGTGGGGAACGACTGCTCAGTACCTTGGTGCGACTGGCCAGCACTTCCTTGAGCACGACAACGTGCTTGTGGCGCACCATCTTCATGATGGAAATCTCCTTCTTGATCTGCGCGCCCATATTCTGCTTCTGGATCTTCTCCTTGTCCAGTACCTTGATGGCCACACGCTCACCCGTCTCCGTGTTCACGGCATACTTGACCCTGCAGCCACGACACACCATTCGTCAGTCCCTCCTTCGCTTCCTCACCACCATAGCTTGGCTATAACCCGCACGCAGGCACTAATTGTCAGCTTTAGTACGTACTTGCCGAAGGTTCCTTCACCTAATGTCTTCCCGATCTCATATTTGCCTGCCAGCAGCCACCCATGCGCGCCACATCACAGCAATTCGCGCGTTAAAACCCAGCCACACCTATCATGCGCTCCACACACAGATATATAGGCATAGAGAGAGAGAGCTCCTACGGTAGCAGAGACCACCCTTCCCGTGGCAACGACGGGTAACTTACCCACTTTCTTCACCATGTTGGATGGATCCTCCTTAGCGAGCTTTTGTCGCTTTGTGAGCTCCTTGTTGACTGAGAGGAGATGAAGATGCTGGAAGGGGATTGATTTCTTCTTCTAATTTAGGTTTTACTTCACTCTCTTTTGGGCTGGTTGCTGGGTTTTGGTCGAAATTTTGGGGCCAGTGGATTTTTTTCTCTGTGTTTTGCCCATAACTGAAGTGAAATTTTGAAGAAGTTAACTGGTGTCACCATGCATTTAACCTGGCGACTGATGGCATAAATTCTCGCTAACATGTATTTTGCCTTAAATATTTAAAATGTTATCTGATGGCACTTGAAGGAAGACTGCTCCAATCTCGGTTAATTGATGCCCCTAAAACGCACGCGAAATTTGATGGGTTTTGTGTGACCCACACATCTATAGTTTACCGTACACCGTATCCGGCTCTGTGTTGTCCGTCCTTGGCGCTGGTGGCGTCACCCAATCACCCAATCACCCAAACACCTTGGCTCCCGGTCAGAACGAACACGAAAGAAGTGCTTTTTGGTCGGACATCCAGGTCAGTGGGGATTCGCCATCACAAGTGGATGTGAAGAGTCGAGGTCACTATGTCGGATGACGATGCCGCACCCACGCTTCTGGAGCTTACCGACTCTCCACCACCACCGCTTGTAGACGCAGGAGACGTGGCTTCTGTGCCCCCATCTCCTCTACTAGGTAAAGCACCGCTCGTCGCCTCGACAGAGCCCGCGACACCGCTGCCCCTTGTTCCCGTGACAATCATCTCGGGGTTCCTGGGTGCGGGCAAGACCACGCTGCTCAACTACATCCTCACGGCGCACCACGGCAAGCGCATCGCTGTGATTGAGAACGAGTTTGGCGATGAGATTGGTGTCGAGAACCTCATCGCCAAGAACGGTGCCGATGGCCAAGTGTTTGACGATTTCTACGAACTGAGCAACGGCTGCATTTGCTGCTCCGTACGTGACGACCTGCTCAACACCCTGGAACGCTTACTGGAGCGGCGCGATCGGTTTGATTACATCCTGATCGAGACCACAGGCATGGCCAACCCTGGCAAGGTGGCGTCCATGTTTTGGGTGGATGCCGAATTGGAAGGCCGTATCTACCTGGACGGAATCGTGACGCTCGTGGATGCACCACGAATCTCGTACCTGCTGGACCACCGCGACACGCACCTGGAGGCGGCATCGCAGCTCGCGTACGCGGACCGTATCCTGATGAACAAGCAGGATCTGATTCGGGGCACCACCACTGATGATGACGACGCGGCACCCTTCGACATCAAGGCTGAAGCCATTGAGCGCCGCGTGCGCGAGATCAACGGCGTCGCGCAGTTGCAATGGACGGAGCGCGCCAAGATCGATCTGGACGAGATCCTCAACATCAAATCGTTCACGACCCAGCGCGCGCAAGAAGTAGAGGAGGTGCTCCGCAATGGCGAGCATGCCGGCATCCATACGGGGGGCATCCAGACCACGTGCGTCACGCTAGCCGATGGCGCCTTCGTCTTGGAGAAACTGGAGCGATGGCTCGGTGAGCTGTTATGGGAACAAACGGATAGCAGGAAGGATGTTGACGACCAGCACACGTCCAAGTATTTCCGGATCAAGGGTGTGCTGGCCATCGCCGGCGAGAAGAACAAGTATGTGCTGCAGGCTGTACACGAACTCTTTGAGGTTTATGCTACAGAGGAGCCATGGGACCTACCAGTGAAGAGCGAGACCACCGAGGCTAAGGCGAAGACGGAGGTAGAGATCGCGGCACCGCACCGCGTATCGCGTATCGTCTTCATTGGCTTGCATCTCAACCGTTTGAGCCTGGAAGAAGGCCTGCGCACGTGTCTGATTGGATAAAACCCACGCACGCAAAGCTGGGAATCGACCAATAGAATTTCTGCGAGCTGTTTTGTGACAAAACAACTCGCTGGACAAAACCTCTTGTTCTTGTCTTCTGCACTCTGAAATTCGATACGTATCGCTGTTGACAGAAGTTCGAGACGAGAGACGAGCAAAATGAATGAGTACGAAATAGCGGCGACGATGGCGATGAACCATCACCATCAGCAGCAGCAGCAGCAGCAACAGCAACAGCAGGAGGCAGAGTCCCGAATGGTGCGTGCGACGCGTGAACTCGCCATATGCAGCGAAGGAACCACCCTGTTCTATAGCGCTGCTTGCGCACGGCTCGTATACTGACAATTGATTGCGCGGTTGCGGTCGCGTAGAAAATCTTTCGACGGTTCCCGTCGCAGCATGGCGACTTCATTCACGACATGAGCTTCGACTTCCACGGCACACGGCTCGCAACTTGCTCGTCAGACCGCAAAATCAAGATCTGGGAGGAAATTGGCAGCGAATGGCGCCTGCAATGCGAATGGAACGCGCACCAGGCTAGTGTGTGGAAGATCGCGTGGGCGCACCCAGAGTTTGGCCAGATCCTGGCGTCCTGCTCGTTTGACCGCACGGTCTCCATCTGGGAAGATCAGGGCCTGCCTCTGAATGGAGGTGTCGCTGGTAGCAGCGCGAGTGGCTCCGTCAATCGCGAGAGCTGGCGCAATCAGGCGCAGCTCGTGGATGCCCGCGAGTCAGTGCACGACGTCAAGTTTGCGCCACGCCATCTCGGTCTACGGCTGGTGCGTTGGCTTAAGTATTATTCGCCAGGCGCGAGGATGGATCCGAAAGGGTATCTATCGTTCCCTACTGGCAGCGGGATTACAATTCCTCTCACCCTCCACCTTCTATCTATCTGTGTGTATGCATTCTCCGATGTGTGTGGCGCTTGAGTGTTGTAGGCGACGGCGGCCGAGGACGGGTATGTGCGCATGTACGAAGCGATTGATGTGATGAACCTGTCGCACTGGCCACTGCAGGAAGAGTTCTTGGCCGACAAGGATGGCGCGACCTGTATCTCGTGGAACCAGTCCCGGTTCGACGCGCCCATGATCGCCGTGGGCGGCAACGCCGACGTGGGCAAGATCTGGGGCTACAACAACTCGTATCGGCGCTGGCAGGTTGTGGCCGAGCTGCAGGGCCACTCGGATGCCATCCACGACGTGTGCTGGGCGCCCAGCATGGGGCGATCCTACCACCTCGTGGCCACGGCCAGTAAGGACCGCACCGTGCGCATCTGGAAGCTCACGATGCAGGACACGCTGCAGTGCACTGTGGAGCAGGTCGCGGTGAAGCACCACCACGACTCGGAGGTCTGGCGCGTGGAATGGAATATCACGGGCACCATGCTCTCGTCCTCGGGTGACGATGGCACGGTGCGGCTGTGGAAAAGCAACGCGGACGGCCAGTGGAGCTGCGTCAACACCATCTGCGGAGACCTCGGCGTCCTCGCCCCGCATGAACTGCGAGCCATGTAATAGCCACGAACAGTTTTGCCACGGTATACCCGCATGCATACCTTTATACATTCATTGCGGACTGCAAAGTG
>JAADWT010001170.1:0-10548 GCA_023336285.1 Pythium grandisporangium
AAGGGTGGAAAGCCAAAAGATTTGACCGCCAGATTGGGAGGGGGAACAGGGAGGGATGACCCAACCCCACCGTGCTGCTGAGTCCGGTTCTTTTCCGTGGGTTTGGGTTGGGGGAAACGAGCCGTCCATTTGAAGAATAGAACCCACCCGAAGGAAAAGTGTGAAGAATTCTGGAGCAGGCTTGAAAATAAAACGGAAAAAGAAACCCATATTGATGACTCAAACCCACCCACCCACGGACCCATGAGCTGCATGACAGATGGACCGCGTTCACGGATGCCAATCGCGATCTTCCATCTTCCGCATCAGCATGTACTGCTGCAGCATCACGGGGGTCGTCATCAAAGTTATGTCGTTGATCATGATCTCGACCCTGTTAGGAACCAGACTGCATCTGCCTGCTGAAGCCCATTCGGGGCTGGATACTTCCAGAAAGTAATGCTTAGCAACACCACCATACGAATAAGAACCGAGACCTGTCAAAGCAGATCCTGTGGCTAGGTGGATTTGAGGCATCTCTTCCTCCCAGCCATTCGACACCTTATAAATACCATATAAATACCTTCTCTTGAAGCGAGATAGACCTGGTGATGGCAGGATAAGAGCCTATGCCCCTAGTACATGCATGCCTGTAAGTTGAGCACACAGCATACAGAGGCTCACGGCTTAAGCTTTGCGGATACGACACGAGGCACCCAGTAAGCAAGCGCCTGGGGGTTGTAGTCCTCCATCGGGTGTGTGCGTCTGTCGTCTATTATACCAGGAAAATGATCAAAACGAGACTGGGCGTGGTGGGATGATTCGCACTTCTATAATAATTCCTTTTTTTGTGTGCTACCAGGTGGTCGATTGATCAGCGATGGCTGCTTCACAGCTAACAAGCCTCGCAGATGCACAGGTTCTACTGAAGGAGCTCTCCAGCAAGGTGGATGCCATCGGGCACGAGGTAGACAATCCTTCGCTCACAAGGGAGGCGGACTACCTCACCAAGGTGGCCCCCAAACTCAATGACGCCGCCAGTCAATACCAGACGCTGGCCGCCTTCCTGCAGGCCAACCGCAACGAGCACAGCAAAGAATACCGCACGGTGCAACGCGAGTTCGTGAAGGAGATGCAGACTCTGCAACAAGTGCAGCGTAAGGGCACCAAGAAGCGAGAGGCTTTGTGTGATGCGGATTTTATTGCCGTCTCCAAGCTCTCACCGGAAGATATCCAGATCGCCAAAGAGGAGATGCTCGCAGCGAATCAGATCGCCTCCGAGGCCATTGAGGTGAAGCAGCTCTTCCAGGAAGTCGGTACGATCATCCACGCGCAGGGAGAGGGGATTAACCAGATTGAGAAGAAGGTTGACTCCATTTGCATCGAGATTGGTCGTGGCGTGAACGAGCTGGAGCAAGCGCGTAAGCTGCAGAAGGAGGCGAGACACAAGCACATGGTGTTTTTCTGCATCTCTCTGCTTATCATGACCGCGATCGCTCTCCCCATCGTGCTTACCTTTGCCTAATGACGATACAATCAGATATTTGTGGACACGAGTCACGAGTTAGAATCTGAAGGTGCCTTTTTGGAGGGAAAATACCTATTTTCTGTAAAGTCTAATACCCAAACGGCGCGTCGCTTGGGGCCTGCATCTCACGTTGTCAACCGTCAAGCGCATACTTATTTTTAGTCATTTTGCTCCTCCAACTATTGTCGGGAGGAGGGGTTATTTTGCAGCGACCCTCGTGCTCCTCCTTTGTCTAGCAAGGGGATGGGAATGATGACCAGTCCATGCAGTGGGTGAGGTCGTTTTGGCCAGCTTTGTCTGCGTTCGCGCCAGCAAAACTGATATCACCCTCTAGCCTCTAGCTTCGAAGCCACCACCATGCCCGCGTTGCTGAGCTCACGCCGAGCTGAGGTGAAGGAAGAGGGGGGAGATGCCGCGATGAAGAAGGCGGGCAAGAAGGGCGTCATGGGGCGAATCAAATCGACGTTCAAGCTGGGTCGTCGCAAGAGCTCGACGTCGACGTCATCGATGGAGGCAGCGACGACAGAGCAATCGGCCGCGGATACGGACAAGGGCAGTAAGGCACGTAACCCAGAGATGAGAACTACCACACCATCACTGGGGGACATGGAGGACAACGAGGACGAAGAACAGCAACAAGAGCAAGAGCAGAAGCAACACCAACAAAGGGAGGAGGAGGAGGAGGAGGAAGCGGAAGAGAAAGACGTTTTTCAAGCGGACGACATCAAGGAGTTTAATGGGGACGAATACGACCAGCAAGTTCCAGCTTTGGACCTCACACAAGCGATCGAACAGGACACGCACGCTGAAGAGAAGCTGCACGCGACTACCTCGCCATCGCCTAAGAAGCGCGTGCAAGAGGTCAAGGCCTGTGATGCCCAGGCGGATGAAAAAGAGTGGGAGGAGGAAGATGAGGAGGAAGAACAAGAAGCAGACACACAAAAAGAGAAGAACGAAGACAATGCCGCTGATGAGAAAGATGATAACGACGAAGAGGAAGTGCTCGCGTCTGATGGTCTGGCCTCGCTGGCTCCGGATGTACCAGAGTCCAAGAATGAAGAGGAGGAAGACGTCGATAATGACGAAGAGGAGAAAGTGGAAGTGTTCGCTGTCGACGTAGATCACGGCAATCAGGACGCCGTTCGTGTGATGCCGCCTGATCCAGACCTCATGATCATCGGCGTCTCCCCTCACAAGGTGATGCGGCCAAGCGCATCAGCGCGGTCGTACCCACACGAACGCGATCTTGATGGCTCAAACAATATTGACAATGATGTTCCTGGTCACAAGGACGTTGACAACGACGACAGTGAAGATGCTTCAGCTACTGCTTCTGTCTCGAGGCTCGCTCCACGACGCTCGTTCCCGCGCGAGCAGGAACAGACACTCACCGTGGCTGTGGCTGTGAGTGAAGCGGCCAGTGCCTCCTCCTCCACTCGGAAACCGGACACACCCAGCGCGATGCCCGCCACACGGAGCAACGGGGCGCGGAGTGGGCGACGCACCACGCTGGAGGGTATCCGGGAACACATTCAGCCGAATGAGGAAGAAGAAGCAGAGGCGGACGAGGGGGAGAGCAAACCGGAGGAGAAGCTTCCGCCTCGACCGTCGTCCCCCGTACGAGTGGCCCGGGATTCCTCCCTGGGGAACCCGCGCCGTCGATCGTCAGGCCACAGTGAGGCACCCATTCTCGCGTCCTCCTTTGGGGTGGCAGCCACTGCGCCAGAGGTAGCCGAGGAGATTGAAATCCACCACGACGACGGCGATGAGAACGGCACCAACGCCAACACCAATTCAAATGCCAACGCGGCACGGCGTGGATCAAAACGACACGGTCGGGACGCCCACGGCAAGGCAGAGAGCAAGGACCCTTCCTCTCCTTCTTCCTCTTCATTCGCCTCCTCGCCATTTGACGCAGGAGCCGCGATCACGCAGGCCTTTGGCGATCGCGTGGCGCGTTTGCTGGGCGCCGATCCATGGGGGGATCGACAGGATGGCCTAGATAGTGTCGTTCGTGCGGTCAAGAAGACCGACCTGTCAACCGCCTCCGTGGCGCGACGCTGTGAGCTCTTGAGCGCAGCGCTAGCGGCCATCCACATGGGTGTGGAGGACCGCGTGGCCCCCGTTCTGTACTGCGCGCTCGAGTCTCTGCGCGCCATCCTGCGCGCCGTGGCGCCGGCACTGGACCGCGCCTTTGCGCCGTCGTCGCCACTGAACGAGCAGCTCTCGGTACTGGCGCAGAGCATCGTCAGCAAGCTCGGTGATTCCAACAAGCGTACGCAACGCGAGTCCACGCAGGCATTGCTACGACTGGCGCGTTTGCGCAAGCTGCGTGTGCTGCCCCATGTGCTGCTGCACCTGAGCGCCAAGGAGGTGGTCCCGCGGGTTCGCGTGGCCATGCTGCATGCGCTAGTGAATGAGTTGGGCGTCGGTGAGGACAGCAATAACAGTAGCAATGGCAATAGCAGTTCGAATAGCCAGAGCAGTGGCAAACCGGGCGTATTGAACGCGGAGGTGGTGATGCAGTTTGCCGTGCCCGCGCTTCAGGTCGTGGACGACAAGACGCGCAAGGCCGCCGTGGAGCTCATCGCCGAGTTACATATGCGCCACCCAGCGGCCGTGGCCGCGCAGCTGACAGCGGTCAAACCCGAGATGAGGCGCGTGGTCACTCGCCGCGTGGAAGAGCTAGCAGCGCTCAAGCAAGAGCAGGAACAACAGCAACAACAGCAGCAACAGCAACAGAACGCCAACCAGGCCGAGGAGGCCGCGGGCGGCGCGCTGGACGACATGCCCACGATGACGCTCGTGGATGTACCCGGGGACGAGTCGCCGGTCGTGGTTGTGCTGCTGCAGGAACAGACCGAGGCCGCACAAACGGTGGTGGGGCCCGTCGCCTGGCGCAAGCTGGAGAGCGCCACGTGGTGCGACCGCCGGGAGGCGCTCATTGAACTGGAGCGCGTGGTACAAGAGGCCAAGTCGGACCTCCGTGATGTGAGGCCGGCCTTTGACAGCGTGGTGCAACACAACTTTAGCGCGTTCTGCACCGTGGTGCACCGGTGGTTGGCCGACCCGATCGCTCCCGTGGGGCTCGCTACCATGGACGTGTTTTCCACACTGATCAAGGTCTACGGGCCCTGCGTCGAGTGGCGTGACCCACCCGTGACGACGCTCACGCTGCTCACGATCACGCGTCTGCTGCGCACGATGGAGAAGCCCAGCAACCGCACCACGCGGGCGGCCTGCCGCTGTCTGCTCAAGCTCACGCGACTCACGACGCCGCACCCGCTGCGACTCGTCATGTCGTGCGTGCTGGCGACCGACACGGATGCGCTCGTGCAGATGCATGTCCTGCGTTTGCTCGTGCCCGAGTTTGGCTTCCAGCCCGAGGGCATTAGCGCGCCGCACGTGCTGGCCCGTGTTGCGGTGGCGCTCGTGCATGCCAACGCCAAGGTACGCAAGACAGCGGCCGATGTCGCGCTCTGCACGCAGCGCCTCATGGGCAAGGACTTTGTATTGAGCCATCTGCAGGGTGTCCGTGCCGTCACGCTCAAGGAGCTGGAGAAGAACTTTAGCGACGAAGTGCCGCCGCGTGATAGCGAACGCCCGCAGACCGTGCACGCCACTTCCAAGACGGCTACCACCACCAACACGGCGGCACCGTCATTGGGCAATGCGGCGCTGCCGCCGGTGCAGTTCGGTGGCGAGAATGCGCGCCGCCAGCTCAATAGCGCGCCCGTTGGATTGGGGCAACTGCACTGCACGCCGCCAAGCGAACGCAACGTGGTGAATGCGAATGCGAGTGACTGCAGCGCGTTCCGCCGTGGTGTCGTGCTCAGCAACGAAGAGGAGAACTTTATGGATGCCATCTTGGATGGTGATGGCTTTTGAAGCCATGGTGGGGCGGACTTGCGGATGGCTACACTTGCTGTGGCGATGAATGGTTGGTTGGATGGATGGCTTTTAATTTTATACAACGATATGGGTACACTTTGGATACTGGATGTGGTCCACACAATAATTGCGTCTCTATTTTGAGCGGAAATGATTCACTGACAGAAACCGAAAATCTGATTCCTTCTAAAAAAAGCAACAACAGGAAAAAGAGAAGGATCGATGGATACGATATGACAGACGGATGTCAAGATGGGTATTGAGATGGATGAATGCCCAGCGTGCATCGATCCATGCCCAGCGCAGGCGTAATTGGTTTTACTCCATCCGCATCACTGACTTGTTGGTATCTGTCTAGCTACTGCAGCCGTTCGGATGCCCTTGTGCGTGGCAGCAAGTCATCGCATGGTGATGGCGATTACTACGGCTGTGAGCATCCTGGCGATGCGCATCGTCGTGATGTCGCCCACAACGACCGCGACTGCTGCATGCGAACAGATCTGGCGGCCACCCGCCAGCTATGCGCACGAGATGGTGCACATTGATACGCTGGGCAGCGTGTACGACCGCGCGCGTATGGTGTGTTCGCAGCGTCATGTGCCATCGTTCCGATGCCACCACGTGGCGGCGCAGATCCTGGAGGCGCTGCAGGACATGGCTGACCACGAGGCCAGCGAGGCCCTGGTCAATATCACGTTGGACCACACGCTCGAATATGAAGTCACACTGATGGAGCCCGCGTACTTGTATGAAGATGCCAACGACGACCAGGACGACGGTGGTGACCAGGTGGATGATGCGCTGGCTTCCTCCTCGGCGCCATCGTTCACTACCTCGCTCAAGATCACCCCAGAAGAAGCACTGGACACGACCATTGCTCGCTTTTGCACCCGTCACAGAATGCAACCACGCGCCTGTGACGCACTGCAGCGTGAGATCCACCCCCTGGTGGAGCGAGACTGGGGCTGTCAACGTTGGCGAGCAGCACCAGCAGCAGTAGTAGCAGCAGCAACATCAATAACAGCCGCACCAACTGGCGATGGCACTGCCGACACCGCCAGCGCACCCTCGTCAGTCCATGATAGCGACCCACAAGCCCGTACCTCGTCGGCATCTACCATCTTGCCCCTCCTGTTGGATGGAGTGAGGCTTGTAAACCTCACCATCCATTCGGATACGGACGTGGAGCTGGAGGCGGCTCGCCAGTGTCGGAAATGGCAGACCGATATGGCCGGATGTGCGCATCTGTTGCGCTACCTGCGTGCCCACGTCGCCAATCCCCCACTGGAACCAGTCCAAGCGCCATCACCACCATCATCAGCACCACCACCATCATCCCATGAGATGGACCTGTCTCGGCTGGTGGCGGATCGACTGCACCCTCAGTCACAGCGAATATACTTTGACGCGGAATGGCGGAGTGGTGCGCGTGTGCGTAATGTCTGTGTGCTGCTGGATGCCATGAAGACACCCGTGTACTGCGGCCCGCTCCCCATGTCCAGCCAGGACATGGTGTACGTGATCCCGGATGCCCTCCCACTAGGCCCGCACATGGTGCTCATCACCGAGGCATCGCCGTCGATGTGGCTTCCACAAGATGTTACGCACCGTCCAAGTGATAATACTGCGGAATATGGTGATGTCGCTGGTGATGCTGGTGATGCTGGTGATGCTGATGCGGACGGCCTGGAACCACCGCTCGCCCTGATCGCAGCGCGCCATTTCGTCAGCGTCAGGCCGACGGTGGAGGTCCTTGCCACGGATCTCGCGCAGCGTGAGGGCCACGTGTTCCTGATTCTCCAGCTCCGCACCGCTGGCTTCCGTCCATTGGTATCGGCCACGCGTGTGTGTATCATCTTGGACTCGGTCATGGAGTGCGTCCACCGACGTGCCATGCATTTCAACAAGACAAGCCATGCCCGCCAGCTATTACAGGACGATCCACTGGATGCCAAAGGGGAGGAGGAGGAGGAGGAAGAGGAGGAGGAAGGGGATGAGGAAATCTTCCGAGTATCCATGTTCCATGCCGTGAATGGCACGTACGAATGTATGGTACTGCTCGTGAATGAGTACGGCAACAGCGTGGCTGGTACGATCCCGATGAACGTGACCGTGAGCGTCACACCGGGCCTGCCCGCACTACCACGCGACCCGTCCTTCTTCTATGACCCACCATTGCGGCACCACGTGCAACGCCCCACGGATTGCCCGCACAAGTTGGCGCAGACAGCCTCCTGGCGATGGCTGTGTGCGCTGTGGCGTCACGAATGGGGGGTATACTCACAGAACGGAGAGGATGGCGTGCTGGCTGCGATTTTCCACCAGATTGGCGTGCACCGCCGTGAATACGTCGAGTTTGGCACTGAGGATGGGCGTGAATGCAATACACGGTTCTGGCGCGAAGCCCACGGCTGGACGGGTCTACTCATGGATGGCCGCCATGCTAATGCCTCGCTCAATCTGCACCGCGAGTGGGTCACGGCCGAGAACGTGAACGCGCTATTTGCTCGCTACGGCGTGAGCCGTGAGTTTGACCTGCTCTCGATCGACGTGAACTTTAATGACTACTGGATCCTGCGTGCGCTGGACCAGTCGTTGTTCTCGCCCCGCGTGATCGTGATCGAATGCAACTCCCATATTAAATCGACCGAAGCACGGGTGGTGCCGTATAATGCCACGGGTGGCTGGGATGGCGTCAGTGATTACTTTGGCATGAGTGTCGCCATGCTACATGAATGGGGGCGTCAGAATGGGTACTCGCTCGTGTACTGTGAGTCCCGTGGCGTGAGCTGCTTCCTGATTCGGGATGATGTCCTTCTTCTACGTGCCAGCGCCGACGGCGATACACCCACTACGTGGGTGGTCTCGGATGTCCTGCACGCTGACCATGTGTATGCGCCACCCAACTTCTTTGGTCGTGGGATACGGTACCCGCATATTCCCGAAAGTGAGGAGTATCCGTGGGTATGGCTGGAAGAGGACGTGGTGATAGCGCAGCTGGATGAATTGTGAAAGAGCGAAGGCTTGGTGCTTGTTCACTGTGCCACACAAGAGAAACTACCGTAGAGACAGGGAGAGTGAGCGAGAGGGCTAAATGATTGCTGTGGTAATATTGGTAGATAGATAGCGCCAAACTGGGGTGACTACGCCCCAATGACGATAGGTGTTCTTCCATGTTGGCCTGTATGAAGGTCTCTTTTTTTTTTTTTTCTTTCTCGGGAGTCTGGGTCTTTACCGGGATAACTTAGTCATCACGGTGGCGCAGACCGTACTCGTCTCAATGACCCATTGGTGCGCTGCATCACTAGGAGGATCTCCATCGACATTCTTCGTTACGCTATCCGCGTGGTCATCCCCTTGCATAGACAGCGTCGATACCTCTGCGCTGGAGTCGTCGCTGATCTGATCCATTTCCGATCGCGCTTGAGCCAACACCGCCGGTGCCACCTTCTGGATCGCTTCTTCCACGTGCGGTGAAGCTAGTACATGCCCCTGCGCCCGTCGCCGTCTCGGAGTCTTTGCACGCGGAGAACGACCATCAAGCCGCAAAAAGACCTGTCGTTCCGGTGTAATCACGCGCTCACACACGGTCACGATGGCTCCGCAGGCTACACGCCCTACGGGCGGAGCTGTCAACGAAGGCGCGTGACGAATCGGCGCCCCCGAGTGCTGCACGCATCGGTACCGCTCACGCACCTGAGTCGGCCCGTCCACGTGGTTAAGCACCGACTCATTGTCCAGCGTGCGCTCCACGACCCACGCGGGTCCATCAAAGTAGCGCGCATGCAGGCGAAAGAAGACAACGCAGTCTGGGGTCACGAGGCATTCCACGACCTCCACAACGTCGCCGTAGAGCACGTATCCGATCTCGCCCAGAGATAGATCCGGGGCCACACGCACCTTGCAGCCTTCAATCACACAGCGATAGAAGCATGGGCGACCGACGGCGCGATCGCGGCGTGACGGTGGTGGTGGCAGGGGCTGTGGCAGTGATAACCATGGCCCATGGTGTGGCTCGATCAGGATTTCGTTGCGGATCGAGCGGCAGGGTACCCACCCGTCTCGTGCGCTGTGGCGCTGACGCATTCGCGGCGGTGGTGGTGCTGCTGGCGTATCCTCGCTGGTTGATGGACAGGGGTCATCTCCCGGTCGGGTGATACACGCCAGCGAGGCCAGCTTGACCATGGGGTCACCCTGCTCATTGAATAGCACGTCGGTGGCGCGAAACACGCGCCCCAGCAGGATACAGCCGATGATGGGGGACGCCACGTTGAACTTGGAGCGTACCGAGACACCGCCGTGCTTGCCCCGACTGCAGCATCGATAGTAGTGATCGTATGTCCACTTGGCTACCTCCAGTCGGGTCGGAATTATTTCAGGAAAACAACGACGAATGAGTGATCACAAGAGCATGCGTGTACCATAGAGGTATCAGGAAGCGTTGGTCTTACCTGCAGCTGCTGCCGCGCCCTGCCTGCTGGCGTCGAGCTCCAACGCCTGCACACAGACGACACACTTGCCATCGAGCTGCTGGTACTGGCGTTTGGAGAACTTCTCCTTCTCAAGGTCCTGGAAGCACTGCACGCACCGCTTTAGCTTGATGGCAAGCGCCTTCTCCTCGGTTTCCTGTGCAAGCTGTGCCGATACGCAGTCGCAGCACTTGCTGTGCGGTCATCGCGAATGCAAACATGAGATAAACTGTCAATCCCACAAGCCTTATCCAAATGCACCCAAACCCAGACACAGCTCACGACGTACGCGTGTGTCTTTGCCAATTGATTCCGCGAGAACGCGGCTAGAGGCCTCTCTTCTCCGCACGCCACGCACACACGCCTTTCGCCCGCGTCCACCGTGAGCGTAGCCATCATCAGCATCCAATGCTCATGGATTGCTGCATGTGTGTGTGTGCATGCATTTGCATTTGCTGGCACCACTGGATGTGCGGGGTGTGGACCACGCGATACCGGTGATTTCCTAAACTATAACGTGGCCCACATTATGTTCGGACTGAAGAGTGGCGCAATCACCTTTTTTCGTCTTTGCCACCCAACATCCAGCAGCAGCCAACGTACATGAGGAGCAGGAGCAGGAATACTCGTCACTCACCAATCCAAGTATCCATCAGCCTTCGCCGCGGATAAGCATCAAGT
>JAADWT010001171.1:0-10547 GCA_023336285.1 Pythium grandisporangium
AAAAGGTCCTTCATTTCGTCACCACCCAGGAAGAAGGACGCACAGATCATGTGCACAGAGCAGTTTGGAGTCACAGAAATCCACTGATATAGCTGCGTAGCACCCGTAATACCAATTTTTACCTGGATATTATCCGGGCGTATCCGATATTTGTGTGACTGTGCCCAACAGTTTTTCACATTGAATTGGATTATTAGCGATCCGCAATGGGCGATGAAGATGCGGCGACGAGCTGCACGAATGAGAATAATGCGCCGCTCCATCTTGTAGACGCCATCTTCCGCTTCCAGCACAAGCCGCCACCGGATCTTCAGCAGTCACCTACGAGCTGTACCGCGCTCGTGGCGCTCGTACAAGCCCGCGTCGATGCGCTCACGCGTCGCGCTCGCCATCCGCTCATGAAGCCGATGGCGTCAAGACCGCCATGTGTGCCGCATTTGGATCCATTGATTCGTGACCACGCGCTGTCAGTGGACACGTTCAGTGCCGCGGACCAGGGGTGGCTGCTGGCAATGCAGCGCCAATTGCGGCCCGTCTGGGAGACGGAGACGATGCCGTCCCGTGGTGATGTATGGTGTGAGCGATGGTTCCCCATGTATGGAGCTGTATTGCAAATGGAGTACACCTCGGTTGATACGGTGCATTTGCGTGTATTGGGCCTGGATGCCTGGTCACGCGTGTTTCACTTCCCCGCGGATGGCTCTTGCATTTCGAGCGCGGTGAATGATTCGCATCAGGTTCTCGATTGTGGACAGATTCGTTAGAGCCAACGGCAGCAGTTCCACGAGACGGTGGAACAGGAACTGAAGAGATCAGTGGACCGCAAGGGCGCGGGGCGCCATGCCGTGCTGGGCAATGGTATTGGCAACCAGAAGACGCCCACATTCTTGGTCGCTATTTTGCTCACTGCGATTGACGCGCTGTCACACTCCGCGGCGATGAAGCAATCCAAGCGACGAATCTTCGCACCACAAAGCGGGATGACCGATGTTGGTCTACATACAGGGGCCATCCACGGGAAACGTGTTGGCCGCTGATATGTGCGGCTATCCGGCAGGCACTGCCAGGGGTTGGCGCGCTTTATGACAAGTTTATGCTCTCTCTGGAGTGTGATCAGCTGCTAATTGCATTAGCTGCGTTGGATAACGTCGACTACTCGGCCGCGGAGGCACCTCTGCATGCTCGTGCGCGTACAAACGACTGTTTTGCAATGCTTGAGGCCGTGGTGACTCGAACGATTGGTCTCGGTGACCGCGGGTACGATTGTGAGGTGATGCAAGTTGACTGTGGCAAATGGCGACAACAAATCGATCACGCGATGAAGAAACTTGGTGATTCGGTCGCTAACGCATGCCGCCTCCCTGAAGCAGGTGTCCTGCGTAAATATCAAAATTCGTTGGAATATCCCATCCTAGAACCACCCAAGATCGTCAAGTGGGAAAATCTGCATGTTGACGTGGGCGATACACGTGTCGCCGCGTTGAAACAAGTGGACATGTACAAGTTTGTCGATGGATCTGTGTGTTCAATGACTGTGCTTTTGGAATATCTCCATGAGGAAGAGACGTCACGACACGAGTCTCGTGTGCTATGCGGCTTGCGATCTGTGGAACAGTTCATGTATGCTCGGTCGGTCAATCTGGTGGATCCGAGGCCACTGACAAGCACCAGTTCTGATAAGGGGATGACGACAGCCAACGTGCTCTCCGTTTTAGAATGGTATCGAGCGCACATGACGACCACGTTTGGCGAAGGAAAATATGCTCACGAATTGATGTCGGTGCAGCAACGCAGTCGCTACCTTCTCGTCGCGTGGATTGCCTTCTGCCTCGTGCATCAGAAATGCTGTGAATGCTTCCCACTCGTAAATGATTACGGTATCTCTTTGGATTGGCGCAGATTGGCCGTTTGCGTCCTGCCCGAGCGTCAAGCACGTGATTCTCTTCAAAATGTAGCCGAGTACGTGCGGAAATGGGACAGTAAAAAGGGCCAAGCACTTTTTGACTTGGACAACCAAGCTCCTACGATTACCTTCGGGCGCGCGATGGCCCAGGTGCTACCGATATATGGCATGATGTATGCACAAGTACAAACCGCTGTGACAGCGGTATTGGCTCGACTGTGGGAAAATGTTAACAATCGCAAGATTCGACTCGCTCAAGTGATCAACCAAATTGTATCTCTGCAGCAACAGCAGAGATATTGCGAAGGTCTCCGTGCTAGAGAGGAGGCACGTCTACTGCAGCAGTATTCATATCGCTGGGGGGGGAACGACGAACCAATTTATGCATACAGCAATGTACGGCTCAATCGAGGCGCTCTCCTATGAACTGGGTAACCTTTGGAGCGAAAAGGGACAACTGGAACGTCTGGACGAATTCGCTGTGAGCCCTCTACCCGAAAACGAAGTTGAGGCTCTGGAGCTTCTCTTTTTCCTGCATTTGCCACCTGAAGTTACACGCTTGGCCACCTCTGTTGCCTCGCGCAGCTTGCACTGAATTCAAAAGAAGACGTATTGGATAATCCTCCAACCAACACACACTGGCTTGATCATTTCCAGCGATATGCACCATCAGTGGGCGATGTCTTGTCCACACACAACGTTGTTTTCCCAAGCTCTCTCACTGTTCCGACATCATACGGACCGAGTCATATCGATAACGTCAAGTCCTTGACCGACTTCATTCAGTCATGTCTCTGGTTCCCGCAAGGCTCCAATACGTGGTTCACATGGAAAAATGTCGAGCGGTATGAAAACCCCGATCGAATCAACTGGGAGGCATCCGTGGCATTCTTTACAGCTGGTGTACCCCCTCTTGACAATGCCAGCAGCAGCAGCGTTGGCACTAATGAACCGGATTGGCAATGGATAAATGAGTATCCTGGCGGGGCAACGCGATCGAATATCACATATGCAAAGGCTGATGAGTATGCGTATGCGGAGCACGAATTTGACTCTTATGTAGCACTTGGGTCATTGCGTGCATCCCCGTTGTTGCAACTACGGAAGTTGTTTATCGCGATAGAGAGCGATCAATTGCCGTGGGATAATCCCATCCTTGAGACTGTGGTTCGTTAGGCAGTGTATCAAATTGGCGAACTCACGGACGAGCAGCGACCTCAGTTTTTGTGGCAACTGGATTTGAATGATGCCAGCACATGCAAATCGTTCCTCGAGATGTTTGCTCGATTGATGGGCCGTATTCAAGCATCCCCAGCTCGTCGCTGGAAGTGCATCCCACTTCTTGGCGAGCTTGCCTCGTTTCTTGTACAATACTGTGAAGATGCTCGTGTTTGTGTGGGTGGTTTCACCAGTATCGCTCGACGATTGGCAAACGAACTCCGTGAGAGATGGCAAGGCGGTGTATCAGCCAAAGAGCAGTGCGAATTACGTTCACAAGGATGTGCGTTGTACGGTTTCGCGTTGATGTGCTACACATACGTCACCAAGTTGGCAGACGAAGAATGTCGTGAGTTGAGCGAGCTGCTAGTTCTTTTCAGTAACGCTCGGATTTTTGCAGTCCATGACGAGTTCATAGAACTTGTACGCCGTGCTGAGAGCAGTGTACAAGAGGTAATGGCATGTCAAATACGCAAAGTGGCGGCCAGTACGACAATTCAAAACTGTGCAACCAGTGATCTCTGTCGACTTGTAAACCCACGCTTTCCCCATGGCTTGCGATGGGTGAATAATGGGCAGGAGACCGTACGTGACGGATATTTTGAGAGCTGGCTTGAGACTACCGACCCAATCGATCAGTGCCACTACGTTGCGAATCTTTTTGATGGGAGAATACTTGTTGATGGACGACCACCCACTGGACTACCTCTACCAATTCGGCGCTTGCCAGCGTACCAACAGTTGTTTCGCGATCAAGATTTCGAGGTGACCGGGGCCCGTGGTGTATTTGAATCAGTGTATCCTGTTCAGGGGGATCGTTATTATACATTTTCCGAGTGTGAAGGAGAGTTGATCGTGGAGGAATTGACTAAGATCAGCGGGAGGATTCAGACTCTACAGTTGTGTTCTCCGGAATGGGTAGCAACATTTCGGATGTTTTTCCATCCTAATTGGGTACATTATACACGCACTGGTTCTGGGTTGAACGATCGTGTGTCGTTCTGCGACCCCACCGTGCTGCATTAACCTCATTATCGTACCTGGTGAACTTTGATTCGACTTCAGATGGAGATGGCTGCGAACGAATGACCGTTCGCTGCTTTCAGGTGGGAAGATCAGACCAATCTGAACCATATCCCATTATCGCTTCTCGAATGGATGGCTACAGCGTGTTTGTGAATCCAGAGGTCTCGGTATTAAATGTACTCGCCAAGTTTGAAGATGCGACTTTTGTGCACATGCTGAAACCACCTCTAGGTGGGCTCCATATTGAACTCCCCCGGTATCCGCTTCGCTTTTATTTGGATGACATGTACCGACTAGCGTCAGCCAACTACGTCGGATTCGTGCTCGGTGCAATCCAGTTGATGCATGACGGCTTGGCAAGCTTTTATCGCCACCTTGTGCTGGTGGATGCAACAATGGATACTACCAGAGTGCAACGTCGCATGTTGGTTCCGGCTGGTAATATTATTACCGAGGAGACCGATTCCATTGGAGTCGGCACCGCTTTATCGGTAGATGTAGAAGTGGACTCGTCGCCGTCTGCTAAAATCGATGTGATCGTGGTCGACCAACATCCACGCCTTTCTGTTTTAACAGCTGAGACGATTGAAGCGCGTCTTCAACTCGCAGCTCTTTACGCGGCTTGTGGTAGTCGCGTTCCATCTGCATTTCTATGCATGACGGGGGGTGAGGCGGCACTCCAAACATTACGTGGGTGCACGCCGAGCCGGCCGTTTTCAGTGACTGCTAAGATACATCTTCGTAAGATTTATCGCTTTGCGTGGCTGACACCAGCGCTCAAACCAATGGTTGTACTGCAGATGGATCGCTCCGTGAGATTAGGATTTCTATTCAAAGAAGGTGACGCAGGAGGCTCGGTGGAGGATGATGATGATACGGACCTCATGTGTGGATTTCACCGTGAGTTGGATGAATACGCGAACAACTGTGTCAAACACAGCCTCCCCCACAACGTGCTTCGACAGCACCTGACGAAAAGCGAAGAGTCCGAAGTACCAGGTGGTGGATTCTTGAGTCACTCGAGTATGTTTGCGAAGGCACGCCTGCCGTTGCAAACCATGGCGAAAATTGGTAAGATACCAGTGAAGCGCAATGCTGTAGCTGAACACGAAGCCATTCTTCATTCATGAGTAATTTCTGCGGCCGAAGAAAGAAATAGCGACACTCCCCTTGTCTTTCCGCTTGATCAATGTGGAACCACTTCTCTGAGTAATGATATGTTGCGTGACTTAGAACGGAATGAGCATCACCATCGTCCACACAAGTTTGAACTGGAAAACGCTGGGATAGGTGTCGCCTTGTTCGTTCCTCTTTTAGAAGAGAGGATCGCAGAGGTATCTTTTGAGCGGGACTTGATGTCGACGTATCTGAATGCTACCGTGATCGGCTACCGGGAAGAACGGCGTAGGGTCCTTCTCCAGTCCATTCACTGTACGCCCGTGCTGACGCCCTTCGATTTAGCGCGGTCACTTCTGGATGCAGATACGCTATTACTGCTAGTACCGTATCTAAGTGAGACTGACCGTGATTACTTCCGTCAAGCTACCATATTGTTTATGGAACTGTGTGTACTGGAAGACAAGTTGACACGATTGCTACATCGAGCGAAGTCGCAAACTTTACGAACGTTGGAGATGTCGGCATTGACTCATAACGACGAGGTCCAAGAATCCTCAGCGCAAGCTTTCGTAGACGAGCTGTTGTGCTGTCGCGAATGGGACAGTAACGAACATCCATACTGGTTGGTATTTGAGTTTGAAGGGCGACTACAGATTCGGCCTGAGCAACATGTCGTGGCTCAGCATTTGATTCAGTCACCACATCGCGTCTGCCAACTCAACACGGGCCGTGGTAAGACCCGCGTTATCCTACCAATGCTTCTGCTTTACTATCGTGATCAATTCCTTGCGGCGAGCCGGGAGTGTCCGGAGAAGAGCCGTATCGCGCGCGCTCATTTCTTGTCGCCCCTGCTAAGCGAAACCCTACAATTTATGCATCGCGTATTGACTGCTGGTGTGCTTCAGCTCCCGTTTATTGAGCAACCTTTCGATCGTCAAACTATGCTGGGCCGTCACGAATTGCTGCGAATACAAGATGCAAGGCGAGAGACTGCTCGCCTTGGTGGCTTCATAATCGTCGCCCCCGAGCACCGGCTGTCGCTGGAATTAAAGCGACTTGAGTTGGCACCTGAATTAATGCCCAAGTTGTCACGAAGTCATAATAACTGCGATGGCGAATCTACTTTAACGATATTCGACGATCTGCTCGGCAATGATCGATACGTGGACATATTTGACGAGAGTGACGCCGTACTGCACCATAGTTATCATCTGGTTTACGCTGAAGGAGCAACTGCGCGACTGGAAGGTGGAATCGACCGTTGGATCTCTGCCGAGGCCCTTCTTGGTGTGTTGAATAATCCAAAGAGCACACGAGTGAAACGTGTGCTCAAAGCGTCACCCGAATTGTGGTGTTCAGCACCTGAATGCCTGGCGCGGTTAGGAGCGTACAATGGGTTTCGTTTGAAAGCATCGAATGCTGTCAACGCTTCTGAGTCATTCGCGTACAAGGATAAAGACGTAATGCTGAAGCTGCGAAGAGCACTTGTAGAGGACATGATCGATCAAGCGCCATTCGAAATGTCGTGGCTAAAGGCTATGCTTGCTCGGAACAAGCGTACCGATAAGAAGCGAGGCTGTGAAGCACGTTCCTCCTTGATTAACGTAATTTGTGATGCTCGCGTGGATGCCAGCCCAGAAGCGGTGCAGGCGCTGTTGCCGGGAAACGAAACCGGAAGTCATCAGTATAACCAATTAGTAGCACTCCGTGGGCTTCTCGCGTTTGGTGTGTTAGAGCACTGCTTGCAGAAGCGAAATTGCGTCGACTACGGACTTCCTCTCCCAGGAACACGAAACAAGGCTCTAGCCATTCCATTCTCTGCTGCCGATATTCCAGCTGAACGTTCTGAATTTTGTCACCCGGATGTGAGCATAGTGTTGACCCTGTTGGCATACTATTATGCTGGTCTTGGACACGATGACGTGAAACAGGCATTTATGACCTTACTGAAACTGGATGAAGCGGAGCAGAAACATTATTACGACGAATGGTTTGCCAGTGTTCGTGACGGATTGACGTGCCCGATCGAACGAGCCCAGCTGGAAAACGTTTCGGATATCGTCTTAGAAAATCATGCACAGTTAGAGCTGCTGTGCAGCGTGTTCAAGTACTCTAGATTGACAATCAATTTCTTCCTGAACATGTGCGTGTTTCCACGTGACACGAAGCAGTATCCGAGTCGGCTTGCGCGAAGTGCGTGGGATCTTGCCAAGGGCTCAAGCAATATGGGGTTCTCTGGTACAAATGATTGCCATCGGTTGCTGCCACTCGGGGTTCAGCAACACGAACCCGATGAGCCGAGCTTACGTGCTACTAATGGCCGCATGTTGGACCTGGTATTGAAATTTACACACGCCTACGACGTGTTGAGCGAAATCGCACGGCCAGTTGTAGATAAAAGTCCAGCAATCCCGACGTGGCAAGTACTGGTGCAACACGCGTTGAAACGTAAATGTCATGCCTTGATCGATACGGGGGCGCTGTTGGCAGGCGTTCCCACACACGTTGCTGCCGAGTATCTCGCGAGCCAACGACACGAAGGTGTAGCCTTCACTGGTGTGACCTACTTTGATACTCGCCTAGAATGGAATGTATGGGTGGTGCTTGATGGTGAACGACATATGATTACACCATTGGCCGAGTCATCGATCCACGAACGCGAAACATTTGTCATCTTTGACGAAGCACGTGCTCGTGGTTCGGATATGAAGCTGTTACCCAATGCGATGGCGATCTTGACACTGGGTCCGCGAATGACGAAAGACAAGCTCATGCAAGGCGCTGGACGCATGCGTCAGCTCGGTGATAATCAGTCTTTGTGGCTTGTGAGTACGGTGGAAATCGAAGCCAGTGTGACGGCTTGTGCTGCTCGTGGTAATGGAAATCGTACTACGACACAGACCAATTCACAACCGGCATCATTAACAGTTCGTGATGTTCTTCAGTGGGTCATGGAAAGCACGCAGGAACAATGCACCGAAGGAATCCTCGAGTGGGCTGAGAGTGGCAGTCATTTCTGCGCCACATCCACTGGAGGTGTGTCAGCAGAATTAACGGATGACGACTGGTCATTGGTGGGGCAATATAGTGGCGCTCAGTCTATGCAGTTGGTTGACGATATCGTCAAGGAGCGGATTAGACAACGACATGGCCACTCAGTGTTCAATGACGGCGTTTCCAGTTTGCTTGGGCTGATCTCTGCTCGTTCAAAAAAGTATGGGTGTGATACCATGGTCGAAACAACAGCGTATGGTGAGGAATGCGAGCGCGAGCTGCATGTTGAGGCCGAGCAAGAAGAAGAAAGAGAAGTGGAGTGCAAGACGTTTGAACCTTTTGCCGAAGAGGATTGGGAATGTCATCTGTTACTCTCCGCGCAATCCGTCCACGATGTTATCGAGCTTACGAAAGCAAAATCGTTGGCAAAAGGAGTAAATCTCTATATGCCGCGTCCGTTGCCATGTCAAGAAGTGATGTGGCATGATAGCAAGTTATTTGGCACGAACAACTTTTGGAATACTCTTAACGGTATGGTGCCCTCTCCTGATACGTCTTGGAATGCGTACATGCGGTTGGTGGATGCCCTGGTCATGTTTGCCGATGGCACGATGCTCATGGTTTCCGAGCGCGAAGCCGACGCCATCACCAAGATGTTGGTGACCACCCAAGTACCCGATTCCGTCTCGGGATTTGCGTTAGTTCATCTTGCACTGATGCGTAGCGCAGTGGCTCGTTGCGGTGAGGAAGCGAGACTTTCACATGTCGAGCTAGTACGGTTTTGCGGAAGTCCACTGACGAATCGGATTCCCATGTTTGAGCTGACTGCCTGTGGGCTCTTTAACGGCGAAACAGAGCAACTGGAGAAGGTTTCATCATCGGATTTGCGGATGGGAGTCCATGAACAGGCCCTGCGAGGATTGATCGGACCCATGCACCCACCTCCACGCGAAGTGGCACTGCGAGACTGGGTTGCCGACCGCCGATTCGCTAAGCGATGGACACGCTCCCACCTGCACAAACTCGCCAAACAAATGGATCTCGAGGACAACCAACGCTCCGTGAATGAAGACCACGACCAGACCAGAACTACTTCTTTGACCTAGCAAACGACTAGGCTGACTGACACCAGTGATCGATGGATGCACTCTAGGTCTGCATCATTCGCAAGCTACATCACTTTTTTTTCTTCATACAGAAAAATAAAAACAAATGCGTATTCACAGTTTCATCAAGATTTCACAAATATTAGGATACGCGTTCTCGCAGGTCAACGATCACTTCACGACCAGTGTGACGGACGAGTCGTCACACTGGCGCTGTCGTCACTGACGACACTGTATAAAGTGTAACCACCCCAGTGGTTACACTTTACCACAGTCGTACCCCGCCGTGGGGTACGAATGCTCTCTCGTTTGTGGCTGTACCGTCCGTCCCCCACGTTACCTAAATCGGCTGCTCGACCCCAAAGAAAGTGAGTGCAGCCAATTTGCTCCACCATCACCATCGCTAAAGTCACCACCGCCCCAAACACAGACAACCATTCGGATCGAAAGATAGATATCCATCCATCCATCAGCTCTACAGCTTGAGCGCGTGGCCATCACCGCCACCACAGCCACCACCTAGATATCACCACCATGCCGGCCACGGGGGACTCGCTGCACTACCCCAGCGGCGGTGCGCCGGACTACATCGACAGCGACTCGGATAGCGACCTGGAGGCGCGCGAGCCGCTCATGGGCGCCACCTCCGTGGCCATCTCGCCCTCCACGACCGCGGGCAATGCTCACGGCAATGACAATGGCAGTGACGCCTCCTCGTCCTCGCTCTTGCGCCGCAGCTTTCGTGGACCCAAGGCCAAGCGCGCATGCACGGATACCTGGGCACTCGTCCTCTTCGCGGCCTATTGGCTGGGCATGTTAGTGCTCTCGCTCTACGCGTTTACACGTGAAAGCAACGTGAGCTTTGCGCAGTACATCAAGGATGGCGTGGACTTTCGTGGTCGAGCCTGTAATGCCAGCGCATTTGTGTATTTCCCCGATTTCCATGCGAACCCGGACTTTGGCATTTGTGTGAGCGAATGCCCCTCACATGCCGGTGAAGACCTGGCCGTGGAGATCCCGCTGGCCGGGAACAAGGCTAACAAGACGGTGCATTTCACCACCTATGCCACGCATCCATGGACGTATGCGTGTGCCCCCGCGGAGGGTACGTTTTGGGGGCACGTGAACCGCTCTTAGTTGTGTAACTCGTATCGTTGGAGTGTTACGAGTGGGGGGGGGGG
>JAADWT010001172.1:0-10541 GCA_023336285.1 Pythium grandisporangium
CCCCCCCCCCCCCACATGGCCCTATAGTTATCCCCAGTACACCGTACGATTAGCCCCCCAGTCTATATCGCTCCAAGATTTTAGCCATCCACCCGTCAATACTCCCCTCGCCTTTCCTTCATAAAGACGAGGAAGAGGAGGCCTCATTTCCACAAAGGACAGGTCGGTGACGAAGACCCAGTCTATCTATGCCAACACACCCACCACCACCACCAGCCGCCATCAGTCGAGTCACGATGCCGCAAATGCAAAAGCGAGGGCTTAGCAAGCCTATGGCGGCCATGGTGCCCGTCACGCCGCCGGCGCAGCAGCCGTACCCGCGTCAGCATCGCCCCGCGCCGCGGCGTCGACGCCGGCGACGTGGCGCGCAGGCCCGGTCGTCTCGCTGGTGCATCTTTGGCTCAACGGCCGAGGACGAGGACCAGTTGGACCCGGACACGGTGCGCGAGATCCAGGCCTGCATGGACTACGTGAACGCGCAGGTCGCCACGGCCTCACGCCGCGTCTCGGAGCTGCGGCGCCTCATGCGGAACGTGCTGGCCAGTCGCGAACACACGGCGTCGGTGATTGCACGGCGCCGCCTTCTGCCACGGGCTTTGCCAGCCACGGCACCAACAGTACTAGGCGCTGCAGCAGAAACAGCAGAAACAGCAGCGACAACAGCGACAACACCCACAGCAACAGCCACGGCGACCTCTCCGCCGACGGATACGACGGCGCGCATCCGTATCGCCAACCTCTGCTCGTGAAGCGAAGTTGTTGTCGATCGGTATTAATATCTTGTCCTTTCCATTTTCACCCGGATTATCATCATCAATCCGCAGGGGTCTAGAAGAAGGAACCTCCACCGTCACAGACACAGAAACTGACACTGACACAGGCGCCACCAACACCAACACCAACATTAAGTTGATGTGCGGCGCCAACGAAACGCAAAACGCAGCGAGCGCGAAGTGACGTGAACAAATTAGCAACCCCTGCGCCTCGATAATTAGCGCGCTGATTTAATCTTATTTTGCATTCCTGACATTTTATACCCTCGCAGGAAGGAGCCCTCACCGCCCACAATATTATGACTCGCCGCCATCTGCCACTCAAAATCCACCAAAAATCCCCAAATCACTAAATCACTTAATCCCAAAATTCACCAAATCATCCTCATTTCTGCAGCACCAGCATGCGATAGCGTTCGCGCTTGCGCTTGGTGAGGTCCAGCGCCAGCCCAAAGCCACTGAGCGGCAATACGGAACGGCGGCCAGTGGCTTCGCGCATGGTACGCATGGCCTGTTCCCAGCGGCGAAAGCCCGCGCTGAGCTGTCGCTGGCGAACGGCCGTGAGGAAGCGGTGGAAAATGGCGCACTGTCGTTGGAAGCGCGTGACGTCGACCCATTGCGCGTAGGCTCGCGCCAATTGGCGGTGCAGCACCTGCACCATGAGCCTCTTGGCCAGACGCTGCACGCGCCTCTGCTCGCTCGTGAAAAGGCATTGCAGTGCCAACTCGGCGGCCTCGCCCACGTTATACTGGTGGAGCTGGTGGATCAGGTTCCGCAGAGTGGCCACGGTATGTTCGCAGGCGTCCACTTCGTTGCGCATGTGCTCGCCCATGAAATTGGCCAGCAGGCGCACTAATTGGGCCTGTGTGGCCGTGAGTTCGCACTCGAGCGCGTGCAGTTGGAGCAGGAATAGCCGCTTGACCTGGGTGATGCCGTCGATGAGCTGCACGGAGGCAGCCTCGGCTTGCAACTGCGCGCGGGCCGCTGAGTCTGAAAGAACATGGGACACGGTATCAGTAGCAACGCAACGGGCCTGTAACTGTTAAGGCAGGCCTGTTTGGATGAGAAAAAAGTTGTTTGTTGCCCGCGTACCGCTGTCGTAGGCGAGATTCCCCACTGCTACCAACGCCCAGTACGTGATCTTGGCGTCGCGCTCATGCGCTTGGAGCACCGACCGTAGCGCTGGCAGGCCCTGTGCGGCCACGACCACGTATTTCCCACGCGCCGCTGATGCATTTGATAAGCATCCAAAAGCAGAAACGGACCATCAAATCGACAGTCAAAATCAAAAGCCAAAAATCCAAAAAATCCAAAATCAAAAAAAAAGAAGAAAAGAGTCAAACTCGGAAAGCATCACACACTTGCCCAGTCGTACGCATACGTACTGTGAGCGTGGGTATATTGCGCAAGAAGGAAGCAGCAGTCGGCGATGAAGGCGGGGTGAGTCGACAGGGTCTCGTGAGTCATGGCACCCAGTACGGCCGGGATGACGTCGGCGACAGCAAATACCTGCTTGGCGGATGCATTGTCAACCACAAGCAGGCCCAGCAGCGCGACGATGACCAGGATCAAGTCCATAGAGACTTTCACCGCGGATACGCTCCCAGACGTAGTTGACGCACCCGGCTCTGGTCTCTCTGGCGGCTCGGTCCTCTCCTCCTCCTCCTTCTCCTCCTGCTTATCACCGCCACGATGCGTTTGCTCTTCATCCTGTGCAGACTGCTGCCTAGACAACCCGTCGTTTGTTTCCACGGCATCGCGATTCGAAAGTAAACGACACCCACGCCGAAATACCCCTATAAGCCGCTGCACCCTGGGCAATGTGGATAAAAAGCCCCGGGTCCGTTTGCCCCGCTGCACCAGCTCAATCAGTAGGCGGGTGGTGAGCAATGGCTCCCATTCCAGGCACGACTCCTCGCCATCCACGAGTAATTCCAGCCCCGCGCAACGCACCAGCTCCTTCTCCAAGGCGTCCACACTTGGATTCCGGCCACTGCCGTCCTCGACCTGCTCCACGTCGTTAGCTGCTAGTACTTGCTGTTGTGCTGGTTCCGGTGGACCGTCACTGCTCACGGCCAAGCCTTCACTCGAGCAAGCGATATGAGTCGACTCGTTCATCCGCTCACAATACTGAAGCAACCACGCTACGCACCGCCCCCGGATGGCGCTGTCCTGCGCATTACCACGCAGCTGCTGCAGTGCATCGTTCACACTGACGCAGTATTTGATCCGCCAGGCCACGGAGGGCGAAGAGGCTGTCACAAACCTAAGCGGGACACTCCAGGGCCCCTGCGCCATGTCATTCACGGCGCGACACCGCAGCGAGTACATGGTCTCGCTCACGAGTGCATCCACGTGTGTACTGGTGTGGCGTCCTCGATAAACGCACTGGAACGGCGTATGGTATCGCTCTTGCTTGTCCTCATGACAGCAAAGCTCCACTTCAAAGACCGACGTGAGTCCACACACAAGGCTCGCGGACCCGTACCGACGAGGCAGCTGCCAGTACGCGTCAATGTCTCGTGAGCCGAGGCTCGTGGTCAGTAGCACGGGCTGCCGAGGCGCTGAGCGAAATGAAGCCAACAACCATACCACACAACGGGAATAAGTAGAGTTAGAGTTAGTTCGGTTCGTACTAGATACAGGCAATAGTGTTTTACGTACTAATAAGCGCGAGGGCCGTCTCGAGAATTGGACGGATGTAGGTGCAGGTGAGTGGCGGTGGCATCTTGAGCGCATGGAACTGCTGTATACCCACGAGTTTGCCGCCACGTGTAAACACGGCACTACCCGAGGCACCCGTTTCCATCACGCGGTCGTACTGCAACTGCGTGGGCGCGATCGCGTGGGGCAGCAGTTTGGCCACGATGCGTTCATGCACCACCTGCGGCTTGCCGTGTGGGTGCGCGATGACCTGAAGGACGTCCAGGACCCGTAGA
Source organism: Pythium grandisporangium (assembly GCA_023336285.1). NCBI lineage: Eukaryota > Oomycota > Peronosporomycetes > Pythiales > Pythiaceae > Pythium > Pythium grandisporangium. Next base: position 3,713 of record JAADWT010001172.1, read on the forward strand.
CTATTGTATTCGCAGCCCATCTTGCGGTCATCCAGCGTGAACCGAAGCGGACGCACGTTGGGGCCGGATAGTTCAGCGAACTGAGTTTCATCCAGGGCACACAGCGTGAACCGGGACTGGTCCGTGAGCTCCATGAAGGCGAAGAAGCGTTGCGGACGTAGCGCCACGCAAAAGGAGATGAGACCGGGGCTGTAGTTCAAGACTATCTGCAGCTCTGCGGGCACGTGCTTGTGGGTGGAGGTGGTGGAGGTGGAGTTAGTGTCCTCGATCGTGGCAAACTCGCGGGGAAGTGTGACGCCGTCGGTGAGAAAACAGAGCATACCACGAAAGCGGCCAACGACACCGGCGCCGTAGCGATTCCAGGGCGTTGACAGCTGCCCCACGGCGCGGCGAAAGTAAAACATCTCGACGGGGAGATCATCCGCTTCTTCAGCTTCTTCTTCATCTTCTGGGTCGTCGACAGCGTTCACAGCAGCACGATCGATTCCAGTTGGACGACGACGCGCCTGACACCGCCTGCGACGACCGGAACCACGCAGGAAGGCCGGTTTGTGCTGGCTTGTCGCGCCCGAGCGAGTATCCAAGTAGTAATACGTTTTGGTGTGGTCGTCAAAGAGCTTCATGTACTTCTCCCGCACGAGGCCCCGGATCCGGCGCATGGCCAGGAACACTCGTACCAGTCTCTGGATGCGTTGCGCCGCCTCTCGCGGCCCCAGCGTGGCGTGCAGTGTGGCAACATCGCGTTGCGGTGGCAGGAACAATTGCAGTGCCCTGGGTCGGTCCCACGACGTCTCGTTCGTCTGCGTGTTGATATAATAATATTGCCTGCTCAGTTCATCGTATTGCTTCTTGTAGACGGATAGCAGGAGCGCAGCGATACGAAGACGAGCCAGGAAGCCTCTGGCGGCGCGCTGAATCATGCGAGAGGCACAGGCTTCTTCATGCGCGCGAAACTCGGCTAGAAGATGCGTATTCGCCGGACGGTCACCGCTTTGACTGCTGCTGTTGCTGCTGCTGCCCTTCCTGTTAATAGCCACTCCAGTGGAGCCGCCATTACTACTGCTGCTACCACCACCACGACGGTGTCCACCACCGCGGCGTCGCTGCAGTGCCTCCATCATGGCGGATGGGGTCAATGGCACAGGATTTCTTGACAATGCATATGGTATTACTTCTGCTCTGGTTTCGCCAAGCGTGACCTTTCGTGATCCGTTTCCAGAGGCATTAAGTATTTAGTACTGCAGGTATTCCTGCCAAGAGTAGTATCTCTGGGTAAGTAAAGTACCAGGTTACACCGTGTAACCAACCCTATTACCGTAGGCCATACCTTACGCACGGCCTTTTTACAGTGGCTCACGCCAGGGGCGTCGCCATGCGTATCCGCGCCTCAACCGTATCGATCTGCTTGCGTAGCGAGCGACGCTTGCCCTTACGTGCATGACCCATCTCCTGCGCCATGGCGTCTCGCAATTGCTGCACGCGGGCCTGCAGCTCGGCCAGAGTCCCAGCCACGAGCCAGGCATGGTCACGGCAGTACACGTGCTCCTCCTGGCCGAGGGCCTCGCGACACTGGTCACAGACCAGAACATGCGTCCGACAGTAGGCACAGCGCACGCCCGAGACCACGTCGTAGGGCTGCTGACACGGTTCACATCGCCCCGCGATCCGCTCGTCCTCCGAGGCCATGGCCACGCGCTGGTCAAAGACAAAGTTCTTTCCCTGGAAGCGCCCGCCAGCCGGGTACTGCTCCAGGTAGCGGTGTATGCCGCCATCCAGCTGGTACACGTTGCGTAACCCGAGGTGCTGCAGGTACGCCGACGCCTTCTCACAGCGAATGCCCCCCGTGCAGTACATGAGGATCTTGTCCTTCTGCTGGAGCACGGGTAACTGGTTACGCACCCACTCGGGAAACTGACTAAAGCGCCGCGTCTGGGGATTGATCGCGCCTTCAAAATGCCCAATGCTGGTCGTGGTGGATGATACAGTAGATGTAGTACACAACACAGACGATGGACACGATAGACAAGAGAGGAAGTGCGTAAGTTACTCCGATCCGAACCAAAGCGAGGGTACGAAGGGTTACCCTCGTAACCTCATCCAGGACCAATCACCCAATCAAAAGCCTACGCCCAAGCCTACGAGCGGATGCCACGACACGTACTTGTACTCGTAGGTGTTGCGCACGTCGATGAGCGCATACGAGTCCGGCGCACTCTCTTCCTGCGCGTGATGGAACGCGTGCGGACTCAAGTGCGTGGCCGTCTGCGATGGGTTACACTGCTCGGAGGGTAACCCGAGCGCCACGATCTCATCCGTGCGACGCACCAGGAGCTCACCAAAGGGCTCCACGCTGGAGGCGCTCGTCTTCCAGTCAATGCCGCCAAACCGCGGGTCCCGCTGCATTGCGGTCATGTACGCAGAGACGTCCTGCAGACGGCCACCCAGCGTGCCATTGATTCCTTCCAGCGCGATCCGCACGCGGCCACGCAGCGCCAGCGACTGGCAGAGCTGCTCATGCTCACGGAGGAACGTGTCCAGCTCGGCGTCGCTCTCGGCCACCGTGACGTACTTGTAGTAGAGCACGACCGTGAAGGCTTCGCCCTCGCCGCTGGTACTGGAGCTGGTGGCGGCCACGCGCTCGTGTGGGCCCATGCTCCCTGTGGTGGTGATGCTGCTGATGACCTCGTACTGTGCTAGGTCAAATGGATGATTGGGCTCTGATAAGCTCGCATTTCTCTGCCACGCCCGCAGTATACAGTTGTCGAGTCATAAAGTCTCACAAGGAAATTGAGGATCAACCACATGCGGCAAGAGTAGTAGTATTCCGCTATCCAACGCACGCGGTAGTACTATAGCCCTATGTCTGGGCGGCCCTAGGTTGGGCTGGGCTGGGCTGCGCGCCATCAGTCCTGCTCGGTGGAGACCGAGGCATCCCCATACATGGCGCGCAGCTTGCGCATGCGTTCCTGCGCCTCCTGGCTGGCCTCCGTTGACTTACCTGGTTTGTCAGAGGGCGGTGACGCCGATGTCGTGGCGCGGCTCGTGCCTCGACTGGCGCTACGAGAGCGAGCCCGGGCGGAGGGCATGTCGTTGCGTTTCGTCGGACTACGCTTGCGGGTGGTGTACCGATCCAGCTTAAGCGAGAGCGAGCCCTTGTAACTCGCGGGGCGGGCAGCATAGTCCTTCCCGACGGCTGCGGCCTTGCGACGCTCCTGCTCACGCACTTGGGCGAGTAAATCGTCCGCGAGGTCTCGTGCCCCCATCGACGATGAGCCACCGGCTCCACGACCTCGACTGGTGCTTGGACTGCGGCTTCTGCTGCGGCTGCGGTGGCGACGACTTCGTCGGCTTCGATCACGCGATCTGGACCGAGAACGAGACGAATGATGATGACGACGACGACTGCGGCCCCGTGAGCGTGACTGGGATAGGGAGCGAGAGCGAGAGCGACGACTGCGGTCGTGCCGTGACGAACGAGAACGACTAGTGCCTCGGCCGTGCTCGCCCCTGTCACGACGACTCGATGACCGCGACCGCGACCGCGAGGGCCGGGAGGAAGAATGCGTGGTCGTGCTTTCGAATTCAATGTCCCCCAGTCGAATCTTTTCCGTGTTGCCATACTCTGGGAAGGTGACCCAAAACTCGTTGTTTTCCTCGACAGAGTCAATCACGGCGTCATACATCTGCAGCAAAGAAGAAGAAGGCAAATGGAATAAGGATTCATCAGCATCTGATCCGCCAAGACCATAGATGCATACACCGAGCTAATGGACAGCCGGGATGACAACGTACTGCTGGTGGATTGTCATCATCTTCGTAGAATGCGCGGATTTTCGTGCCTGGCTTGAGTTGCGAAACGATCGCGAGGTTTTCCCTGGCGCGCTCCTGGCGACGACCGTGTAGCAAGAGCTTGACCTTGATGTTGTCCTGGATCTTCTTCGGGATACGCGGCAGGATCGTCCCAAAATAGTTGTTCTCTTCCAAAAGCTGGATCAACCAGTTCCCGATCGTTCTGCATGCAGAGACAACAAATCAAAGACAAACGTCCCCCCCATACAAACCCCAAACAACTCATACCGTGGTTAGTCTATCACCACCTCTGAATGTGTCCTCGAGAAGGTCTTGTGCACTACGTACGTCTTAATGTTGGGGTTGGCAGATGCGTTAAACTCTTCTGTGTCTTCCAGGTAGGGTTCGAACCAGTTCCATAGCTCTTCTGGGTCGATAGTGTATCGCAGATAGAGGAACCCCACGGCGCGGATGTACGGAGAATCCTACAACAACCCCATTGGTTTGGGTTAGCCATGTAGTACCAATGTAGCCCATCAGATAGCCAGCGTACCTCATGCTTGAGCACGCCCTGCATTTGCTTGACCGTGAAGCGCATGGTGAAGCACTTGAAGAGAAGGCAAAAGCATGTCGAGGGCATGCGCGCTGTCCCTGGGGCAAAGGGCTCGGCGTGGTCCACTCGATAGTAGATCTCGTCCACTACTTCATGATACGTGCGAAACTTGCTACACATTCCAGCAACAAATAAAACAACAAAATCAAAATCAAAATGTAACAGCGTAAATCTCTAGGACCAAGCGGCAATAGACCTCCACACCAGCAGCACCAACTCATAAGAAGGGACGTACTATAGCTCGTGAAAGTATGGTGACTGCACGATATTCTGGTGCAGCAGCGTATTAAGATTGTACGTCGTATCATTCCCATGGCTGCACGCCAGTCATTTGATCAACAACACCAGCAGCAATCCATACATATCCGTCATGTCAGCCCTCTGCCATCACCCAACATCACCGGTATCCCGCCCCGCCGCCAGTACCAGTACCAGTACCACGACCAGCCCACGCGCTACGTACACAGCGAGCTCATCGTTCTTCACGTGTCGCTCGGTTGCCTCTCCATCCGCAGGACCATTTGCGCGCAAGGCGACCGACTTGTGCAGCGCATGACGCGTCAGGGCACTGCGAGACATGGTGGTGAGCACGAAATCGCAAGAGAACACAACAACGACTAGCCAGCGGCACTCTTCTCCTCACACACTCGTCCACACGCACACGCACACGCACACACGTAGGCAGCGACAGCGAGGACAGACTCGTATGAGAGTCTCTTGCTCGTATTAGTAGCAAGCGTGGCGGGCGTTCGCCTCCTTCCGCTTCCACGCGAGCGAGTTGGGCGATGTCTCTCTGGGTTTAGTGTAGCTTGTCGCACATACCGGTATTGCAATTTAATTTATTTTGACCACAACAGGCATAAATTACAGGCAAAATTACCGTTACTTTCCCCAAGAACTCCGGTACTAAAAAAAACAGAAAGTTGGTTGGGTTATCGTATATATGTATGGTCTCGCGTCGCAGACAGCATGGTCAGCAGTGCTGACCAGCATGGAAGCGCACTCAGGTCATAATACCCTTAGGTACATCCTTACGCCTTGGAGGGCGTGCGGAAGTGCTCGCCGGCGTACTTGGCCTTGCTGCCGAGCATCTCTTCGATGCGGAGCAGCTGGTTGTACTTGGCCAGACGCTCCGACCGGCAGGGCGCGCCCGTCTTGATCTGGCCCGTGCTCAGTCCGACGGCGAGGTCGGCGATGTAGCTGTCTTCGGTCTCGCCGCTGCGGTGGCTGGTCATGACCCCCCACCCGTTGGTCTGTGACAGCGCCACGGCATCCACGCTCTCACTCACAGAGCCAATCTGGTTCACCTTGAGCAGGAGCGCGTTGCAGGCCTTGGTGTCCAGCGCCGTGGCAATCCGCTTCGGGTTGGTGCAAAGCAAATCATCGCCCACGACCTGCACCTTGTCGCCAATCTGCTGCGTGAACGACGTGTAGTGCTTCCAGTCATCCTGGTCAAACGGGTCCTCAATCGAGACAATGGGGAACTCGTTGGCGAGGTCAATGTAGAGCTGCCCAAGTTGCTCGCCCGTGAGCAGGTCGGCGCTCTTGCTGGGCGCACTGCTCTTGAAATCCAGATCGTAGAGGCCGTCCTTGGTGAGGAACTCGGACGAGGCCACGTCCATGCCGATCTTGACCTGGCCGCTGTACCCGGCCTTCTCAATCGCGGTCATGAGCAGCTCCACGCCCTCGCGGTTGCTTTGAATGTTGGGCGCGAAGCCGCCTTCGTCGCCCACGTTGGTGGCATCCTGGCCGTACTTGTTCTTGATCACACTCTTGAGGTGGTGGTACACCTCGCAGCCCATGACCATGGCCTCGGAGAACGAGGCCGCGCCCGTGGGTAAGATCATAAACTCCTGGAACGCCAGCTTGTTGCCGGCGTGGGAGCCACCATTGATGACATTAAACGCCGGCACGGGCAGCACGAGGTTGTCGTTCTGGATGAGGTTGGCAAAGTGCTGGAAGAGCGGGATGTCCTGCGCGGCGGCGCCGGCCTTGGCCACGGCCAGCGAGACGCCCAAGATGGCGTTGGCGCCTAGCTTGCCCTTGTTCTCCGTGCCGTCCAAATCCTTCATGAGCGCGTCAATCTCGCGCTGCTTGGTCGGGTCCAAGCCCAGCAGCTTGGGCGCCAGCACGTTCTTGACATTCGCCACGGCCTGCTGCACGCCCTTGCCCAGGTAGCGGCGTCCTCCGTCACGCAGCTCCACGGCCTCGTGGATTCCCGTGGACGCGCCCGAGGGCACGGACGCGCGGTAGATGGTGCTGGCATTGCTGAGCGTCAGGTCCACCTCCACCGTGGGGTTGCCCCGCGAGTCGATGATCTCGCGCGCGTGAATGGCCTGGATGGTGGAGCTGGCGTGGCGCACGCCCGCCGAGGCGGAGCGCGTGCGCAACAGGGAGGACACGGGGCGCGGGATGAGCACCATGAGG